>QFEO01009761.1:0-27121 GCA_003316615.1 Amanita pseudoporphyria | reverse complement strand
CTTTTGAGCCTACGTCTAGAAGAGATGATCATATTTGGGTTAGCTGTGGCGGCATCTTCCATGAATGCGGTGATTTTAACTTCAGTCGTTTCTGCCGGCAATCACGCTTTATTCGCTGGAACTAGAGTTCTGTTCGGTACGGCATTTAATATTTGTATAAAAATACCCTGCTGAATTGTATGCCAGGCCTGGCGGAAGCGACGCCTCCTCAGGCACCTCGTGTATTTGCGAAAACGACCGCTAATGGTGTACCATTAGCAGCACTTCTGATGACCAGTAGTGTCAGCGTAATTTGCTTCGGAACTAGCTTCATCGGCAGCGGAATACTTTGGGGATGGCTACAGAATATTGTAGGGGTGTCGAATCAGGTATATTTTGTTTGTGCTGAACAATGTTGGTAGTTCTCAATCGTTCCTCAGATAGCATGGTTTTCGATCGGTATAGCTAGCTGGAGGTTTAGGAAGGCCTGGGCGAGGCAAGGCAGGTCTCCGGACGAAATGAAGTTCCGCGCATCATGGACGTGGCCTTGGGGCCCACCTTTTGTCGTAAGCGAAATGCCCATTGTATCGTGGTTTACTAACGAGACTTCAGGTTATCTCAGTCGCCCTGCTAATTCTTAGTACGTGCCTGTCGTCAACGTTTTCGGAAACTGACCCCTTTCTTTCCAGTCCAGGGATGGTCGTCGCTCATTCCAACCTTCTCTCCGATAGACTTCATGTCTTACTATATCGAAATCCCCGTGATGGTTGCGATGTTTATACTATGGAGGGTGTTTTCGCTACATCAGCAGCGTCCCAATGTCCAGGATGCCGGTCTGGCACCGCTGCTGAGTCCTATAACACTTGAAACTCCACATACGCGCCATTTCTGGGGTGGAGACGTGGTGGATTTAAACACGGTGGATTTGACGCGGGATGAATATGTCGAGAGCGAAGAGGACAAATCAGATGGTGAACAGAAGGATTTGAGCGCAAAACGATGGTTATGGAGATTATATTATTGGCTTGCGTAATTTACATAGTCTAAGCACATCTAGTTTGATATATTCTTCCATTGTTACTAATAACTGTGCTGGAGCTTGGGTGCAGTGAGAACAAGACCCTCTACAACACGTGCTCGGATAGGACACTCAGGTACGTACTGCTACTGTCATAAGAATGGATTTCCAACTGCCACTCTCATCCCTGTTCTTTCCGCGACGATGACTTCCCAGTTCGATTCGCCAATCACATCGCCACAGTCCCATATTTCGCTGGAGCATACCTCTCGAAGGCATGGACGACATTCCCCCGATGCAGAACGCGAGATTAGGCATCTCCGCGAGTCTCTCCAGACCGAAAGGAAGCGAACGGATGATGCAGAAGCAAGAACCCGCGAAGTCCTTGCCCATCTGAAGACTGTTAATGAAGCTCGGATTAAAGCTACTCAAGAGGCTGTTCAGGCAGCCGAAGAACTCAAGTGCGTCTATGCATGAATATCCTCGAATGTCCTGGCTCAGAATTTATAGATTATATAAGATCCAGCTGGATAATGCACAGAAAGAGATTTATAGGGCCCAGGAAGTTGTTAAGGTTGTCGACAAGCAGCGATTAGATGCTGAGAAACAAGCTGCAGATTTAAGGACGCGGTACCGGAGGCTCGTCGAAGAAGGTAATTTGCAGCGTGCTATGGAACAGGGTAGACAGCAAGGCATAAAGGAGGGTCTAGAGAAAGGCCGGGAATTGGGGCTGCTGGAAGGACGATTTAGGGGACACGACCAACGAACACCACCGCGAGACAGACGCGCCTTTGACCAAGACGAACCCGCCTCTCCGAGTAGTGGTGTATCCTCCTCAATTAACTATCGTGCTTCCAGCTCACGCTCTGTGCAACCACCGTTACGTCCCCGTTCTCGTACAAATTCCATTGCACAAAGCGTAGCCAGTCGTCGCTCAACCGATACGCACAGTCAGTACGACGTTCCCGTTCCAGTCCCACCGCCCGTTCCACGCAACTCAGGTCAGCAGCCCAGCCATACGCCACAGGCCGTAAACCGTGAAACAGAATTCCCGCGTCCTGTCAGTATTCGAAATAGAACACCCTCGCCAGTGAATCCCCCTGCGTTTATTCCCCCTGATAACTATATTCCCCAAGTTGATGCCGATCAAGTCATTCGTTTACCCCCGCCGCATGAGTTTCAACGCTCACCAAGATCTGATCGCGCTACATCCCCTGCACCTGATTTGGATGCTGACGACAGGCGTCAGGCTAATGGTCGCACCGGAATGCCATACAGACGAGCACGCCGACATTCGTCCCCCGAGTCTGACTCAACAACCATATCACAATTGGACTTAGTCAATGATCCAAACTACAATCAGGGTCTGAGGACGCCAATGAGTGCCATTCCGGAGGTCTTGAGCAATCAGACGAGTCCGAATCAACAATTAACGACCGGAGAACACGAACTAGGACGGCAGCCATCGTTTGTAAGTAACGCCATTTTTACTTTCTTGCCTTTATGACAAAGTCACTAGGCTGGTTCGTACCGGTCACAGAAATCAGCTACAACGGTGGTCTCGCAAGGAAACACAGCAGATCTACGAGCGCCGATCTATGCACGCCCTCGCACTACGTCCGGGTCGACTGCATCTACAGTTCCTCCTCCAGAAGTTGAACAACGCAGTCCTGGTCAGCCTAGTCGGTCATCACTCGGTTCTGCACCTCCAATCTCTATTCAGACTCCGGTATGAGCGCATTACGATTCATGTCTGTATATGCATTAACCTTTTTTCCAATTAGTCTTCTCCATCTAATAGCGAAACCATGCCTAATGACACACAGCTATTGGGCACGCCTGCTGCCAATAGGCGACCATCTCTGCTACCAGCCGAACCGCCATCTTTTTCTATGCCCTCCCCTCCTCCTGAACAGACCAATTTCCCTTCGCCAATTATCCTTGACTCAAACGAGTTACCACCCAATTTCGTTCCCATGACTTATACGCCTGCTCCAATGCTTGCACAACTCCAACCTGCGGACAATGAAGCTAACACAAGCGATGATGGCCCTCCAGTAATCCCTGACTCGGCCCTTTTTGGCACAGACTCGGAAGATAGCGAAGGCGCGTCGAGTCTAGACACCTTGACCACACCGCCGGCCGCACGGCGACGTCTTGGTCAATATCAAAGAAGAGTCTCAGATACAGGTACGCAGTATACCGGTGCGCGGGTCCCACTTCCACCTTCCACCGTTATGGGCACTCCGCGTTCTGCGTGGTTGGGAGGATCTACTACGAATGGAGCGGCACAAGTTCCTTTGCCCCCTTCTACCATCGCTGGCACGCCCAGGTCGGTGGGGGGAGGTGCTAACACGACAAGTGCTGCAGGCGTGCCTCTGCCTCCGTCCACCGCTGCCGGAACACCGTGGTTGGGTTCAAGTACAGCTGGTCCTGAGAATGCATCTGCAGCCGCCAATACACCACGCTGGGGAGGCTCCACCATTAGCAAGGGATCTGGGGGTAAAAGCCGATCGTCATCCAGAAATACTAAACGTACTGTTAGTTGATGGTCTTGACATGGGGCCATAGAAACATGTTGACAGCAATAAATCACTGAACTGTTGTGCATTACTCTTGCCATAATGTAACATACAATTTATATACACACTCACATATATGAAACGATAAAACAGAAGACAGTACTGATGGGTTCCGTTGTCCTACAAATTATGTCTAGAGCCTAGTCTTGCCTCTCCCTCCGACCCGACTCGCGCGGGTGGTCTCTTCGTCTATCCCTATCTACACTATCACGCCGACGCCCGCTATCGCGAGTTCGGTCATGATTCCTTTCCCTGTCTCTTTCTTGATACCGGTCCCGTTCGCGTTCTCCGCCATCATTATATTTTCTGTCTCGTCGATCTCGATCGGATTCCCGGTAACGAACGTCACGTCGGTCATCATAATCCCTGTCTTTCTTGCGATCCGGCGACCTCGAAGACCTCCTAGACGTATGCCCCGATTGATGAGGTGAAGGCGCTCCTTCCAGTCTTTCACCTCCTGAGCCCGACTCTCTTTCCTTTTTGACAATTGGGACATATCTACGTTCGTGTCGACCATTCCTCTTCTTTCCTGAACCATCATCAAAAACCTCTTTCTCCTTCGCACCTATTCCTAACAAGGCTGGTCTTGCTTGGGGCAAGTAAGGTTCCACTGTTCCTTTCCCGTTTCGAGAAGCAGGTGTACCTTCCTTCCAACCCATTCCTCGCAGCATAGCCGCGCCGAATTGCGAGACAGGAATGCGGGCATAATCTTCCAATGTAGCAACGTCTGGAAGTTCTTCAATGTCCTGTCTAAGTGCCTCTGCTTCCGATACAGGGGTTGGTATCATTCCAATGCTGGGTCCTTCTGTCTCAATGCCCTCGGCATTAGCAAGGAGAGCACGAAGTGCGCGCTGATCTTCAGTTTCTTCAACTTCCTCCATCTTCGCATCTTGTGCCTCTTCTTCAACCTCAACTTTGACAGACGTTTCTTTTTTCTTGACTTGCAGCCCAGCAAGTACAGGCTCTGTGTTAATAGTGTCTGTCGTTCCTAATCCGCCCACACTTCCATCCTTTCCTGTCTGTACCTGCGCTGAGGCAGGAACGAACTGGGCAGCACCGCGCCGTTTCCGTGCAACAGCACGCCAATCTTTATTTTGCAATGCAGGTATAACTAGCGGTTCATTATCGGCTTTCCTTTTCTTGCTGGAGCAAAGAATAATTGGAGATGTATGGAATGGCTTGTGTGAGTTGAGACAGCTGTGGATCGGTAGGGCAAAAACAACACACCGCTGAACAGCAATTTGGTCGAAACTGGTCAACAACTCGTCTTGCACTTGTTCATCTTCCTCATCGCTTGAGTCTGGGCGGTGCTGATAGTAGGTGGTTATTGGTGTACGATCTGGAGAGGATGCGATGCTGCGAGCGAGTGGGCTACCAGAAGCTGAGTCATTAGCCCCAGCTAAGTGACGGGGCAGAGGTGGCAGCTTGATTGCAGGGGTATCCGAGTCTGGGCCTGTGGACTCCGTCCTGGACGGAGGTGTCGGGCGGCGGATGGTGAAGGAGACCTTTTGGGGAGCGGTCATGGTAAAGAGGAGGGCGGGTGTGACACGTAACGTGTGACAGCGGGTCACGGTCATGGCAGCTTTCCTCCGTCCCCCCGCCACGCTCTGCCGCCGATCCGCCTTCTCTCTTGTCTTCCCTCGCCATGTCGCCTCTTCCTCCCCCAGTAGGGCCACCCTAGCTTCAAGACCTCCCTCTCATCCAACCATCCTTCTCCAAACCCCGTCGCCCGACTATATTGCTCAGGAAGAGATCGACGTAGAACTTCCGCCGAGAGAGGATGTTAAGCTCATCATAACTGACCGCGCCGCAGAGGTATTTCTTTCTGTCACCGTCTTCATCGTCCACTAACCCATTTCAGCAACTCCGGTCAATATCTACGAGGATTAATAATCCGGATGCAGCTCTCCGAGTCGCTGTAGAATCCGGAGGATGCCATGGATATCAGTATAAGATGGAACTTGCAAATTCGCGCTCGCCGGACGATTAGTAAGTACCCCTTCAACTGAGAATACCTGCAACTTGACTTGCTTTAGCCATTTCACTCACCCAATCATTAAACCATCCCATATCCTCGTCGATACGATATCATTTCAGTTACTTAATGGATCTACTATAGATTACGCAACCGAACTGATAGGTAGCAGCTTTCGTGTGTCAGACAACCCTCAAGCCAAGGGTTCAGGTTGTGGTTGTGGCGTAAGCTGGGAACTCAAGACATAGACGCGAGCAATGTTATGGTACTCGGACCACTTGGATGTAATTTATTTTATACTACTCTCAACTCGGGATGCAATACATATGTTATAGGAAATATATGAAAATACGATGTCTAGTACTAGGGGGTAATAATACCAATTGGATCAAGAGCATATGTACGCATGTTTTCCAAATCAAGTCCGTCGTGCCCATCTGGCATGCAACCGTAACGCTTAATTAACCGACTCAACAAATTACACAACATTTCCAGCCTTTACCTGTGTCTTCCTGCACCACGCCTTTACCGCTGCTTCTTCTCCGATGATGCTTGTTGTCAGTGCTAGACCCATGTGCAGGCACACCATCCCTCATAAGCATGCTTGCACGCGTTGCCGCCTCGAAAACTTCGTCAACACCTTCGATCTTCAAAGCAGAACATTCCTTGTACGCCCGTGCACCAATGGCCTGAGCCACTCTTTCACCCATTTCTCGCGTTACCCACGGGCAAGGATTGTCTGGTGTATTCGGATGTGGTGTATCAGGTCGTAGGTCAGATTTGCATCCAACGAGGATTACGGGAATTGTTGGACCACATATTGATCGTACCTCTTCTATCCACTAGAATACAATCAGTACAAGTAAATCAAGGTAGTTTGTCCAGCAACGCTACCTTTGTCGTCACGTTTTCGAGGGAATCCGGGGTGTCAAGGGAAAACGCGATGAGAATTACATGGGATTTTGAATATGACATGGGACGCAAACGCTGATCCCAAGCTTGAGAACATGGCATGTGGTGCGATAACTTCCGGACACACCTCATACTCTTCCTGACCACTATACAGGACTTAATTAAACAAGGAATTGTTATCGGACAAGCATTGCACGTACGCCGTATCCCAGAGTGCTAATTGGACTGGCTTTTCGTCGAGTCTAATTTCGGCAACATAATTGTCAAATACGGCTACGCCACCACGTCAGAGCACAACGAGGCGCAACAAATAATAACATACTAGGTTGCTATTACACCGAAGACCGTCAGCGGCCACATGTTGATCTAAATGACAGCAACACTTACGTATTCTTTTGGAAATTCCCCAAGGGCGAATGAACATAACAAAGATGTCTTTCCGCATGCGCCTGCCAAGAAGAAAGCCTAAGCCCAAGAAATGGCTGTGGACAAGCGTATTACGTGCCATCACCAACAATGACGAGTTTCCTCCGAATCTACGCATTAGACAAGCTTAGCTGCACTACTCATGCTGCGATTCGACAACATACAGGCGTCTGGGAGCTCATAATTACAGAGATGGGAAAGAGCCGCCCACAAGAAGGAAAGGAGAAGGACCAGCAAGCGAGTTGTGGCTGGACGAGTTAGCTGGACGTCACAGCCACGCTTCGTTGTCCTCTATTTACATGTCACCTCGTTTCCTTTTTAGGATGCTCGTCACCTTCCCCTCACACATTGCTGACCTTTCCAGCGCAGCATGCTCTCCGCTGTCCCATTCGATCCCCAGGTCCTCTGCCAGACTCTCCGCCTCTTGCGGGGCCAATGCATCCGTTACGAGCTGCCAGAATCTGCCCGCTCCCGTTAGTCTAGTCCAACCCCATCCGTTTCGACCTACGTCATGAACACCTTCCTGCGCCGCACCCACTCCGCGTGCCTTTTCAACCATTCGACCTGGACCTGCTCCCGTTCTTCCGGGGAAATAATAGGGGTGCCGGAGCGAAGAGGCCCCAGACGGCTCAGTGCATCATTAATCTTAACGGAAGCCTACAGGGTCAACTGCAACTCTTAAAATAGCACTTCTTACGGCAGTATTTGTGCTTCCGACTTGACTGGTCAGTTCTGTATCTGTCGGAGTGGACCTCAATTTTGTCAATTCTATGTGCATATAGACTTTGTTGATCTCATGCGTGCTCAGTGACAGTACCTGCTGTGTGGGCCTTAACCTCGAGTGCCAACGACGTGTTATGTTCCCCTATCGTTTTTATTTCGGCTTCGAGACTCGCAATCTTGTCGGCAGGCAGGCTTTCGATTTTAGTTTGATTTGCGACGAAAAACGTAACCTTGCCTATGACAACCGTGTAGGAACCCTTGGTACTTTGTATATGCGCATACCGTATGTTTTCTGGACGAGCTCGCCTTTGTCAGCAAGTGCAACCATTATTTTCTGTGCCGCTGCTTTGGACACGGCGCCTTTCAAGTTGGCAGATACATCAACAGCACCATACGGCCGATTCATCTGACGATTGCTAATTACCTGCCAGACAGACCATGTGAAAAAGGAGTACCTTCCTTAAATACTCTAGTACTTTGTCTTCTGCTATCGTATGGGGAATAGATAGCGTTATTGAATTGTGATGATGTTTGCCTGCGGACATACCTTCTTGCCCCTTGAGGGCCTTCACGTCAGGCTTGGATTTGGTGGACATGGTAACGTTCAAATGGAGGGCGAGGGAACTTCCATCCGGTGAATGCCGACGGGCGGGTCTTCCAAAGCTAGCATTCCGACGCACGGAACAACATGCTCACCCTTTGACCGGGAACGACTCTTAACAGCTTAGAAGTTCAGCAATAGCTGCATTTGTCTTGAATGAGTTCAAATGCAGACGCCGGGCGGTCGCCAACTCGAAAACAAGACTTGGATAAAGCCATCCGTTCTGGACTTGCAGGTGGAATTGCAGGATGTGTGGTATGACCTGTTCCCAACTGACTAGGGCGCTCCTCGCTCATCAAGCATATGAAAGGCCAAAACAGTTGTAGCGCCGCTCGATAGAGTGAAGATACTTTTTCAAGCCTCTAACCCCGATTTTCAGAGATATGCAGGTTGGGCAAAAAATATTTCGATGACGGCTGCTGGTGACTCAGTTGTACAACAGGTACATGGAGTGGCGCTTTTCGTGCAGGTACTGAGATATATCGAGAAAGCGGCGTGAGAGGCCTTTTTCAAGGTCATTCTGCAACGCTGTTGCGCATATTTCCATACGCGACCATTAAATTTATGACATATGAGCGCATCCATCAGGTTGGAAGCGGTATCCATCATCCTAGAGCCATCTTTGATGTAACGTTTCAGATTTTGATGCCAACTAGACAGCAAGAAACAAATATGCGCCGTTTTGCCGCGGGCGCCATCTCTGGTAATTACGCCCGAAAGTTCAAAATTCATTGCCATCCCTGATCGCCCATATCAGGTAGTATATCGGTCATTTGCACATACCCGCTAGATTTAATCCGAGTTCGAATGGCATTCATTACAAAAACATCCAACAATTCTACACGACCTTCCTTCATGCGAGCAACTAAGCAAATTTACAACGAGGGCGGCTCAAGTATACCCCGAACACAAAAGACATCTCGTGGATTATTTCTTCGCTTTCCATTCCTCAAGTTCTATCGTGGTTTCTCAGTGACTTTGGTGGGGATGGTGCCATACGCTGGAGTATCATTCTTGAGTTGGGGATTCTTGCGGTCCAGGTTCCTTTCACCGTCAACGACCGCCCACAGGCCGGCGACACCGATGGCAGATCTTGCCATCGGTGCCGTATCCGGTGCTCTGGCGCAAACGATATCATATCCATTTGAAGTGACCCGGAGAAGAATGCAGGTGGGCGGAATCACACAGCCGAATGAATGGCTTGGATGGGGTGAGACTATCAAATTGATATGGCAATCGCAAGGCTGGCGGGGGTTCTTTGTTGGACTTAGCATAGGATATTTAAAGGCAGTGCCGATGACGGCCGTGAGTTTCACGGTTTGGCAAGGTGGGAAACGCTTATTGAATGTTTGACAGACGCAGAAGTAGAGTACATTACTATTTGACGTAACATTGTATACATCATGTCTACCTGCTGGGGATAACATATTTAAGCCCTATGAGCTTCCCCAAGTCTTACGTTCTCACCTTGAGAATTGTCTGCCTGCCTACCAGTGTGCTAGCGCTAGAATGGATGCAACTGGCGAAGTTGCGCTCAAGAAGAAGACACGTAGACGATTGCGTTTGAGCTGCGTTGAATGTGCCAAACGTCGACAAGTGCGTAACTTCAAATCCAACTATGTGTTTTGCCAGGTAGTTTCCAGTAATAGTGACGCCTGCTTGCCAAGTAGAAATGCGACCGCAACCATCCCTGTTCTTTGTGTGTCTCGCGCAATGTCGCACACCTCTGCCGGTGGGAGAATGTACCTGTCGCGCGTCCTACCCCAGCCCGCCCACCGCATTTAGCCAGCTCTTCTACTACAGAGAGCGAAGCAACCATTAAAGAATTGCAAGAAAAGATTAGGGTTCTAGAGGAGGCTCTTGCTCAGCAAAGCAGGACATCGGTTGATATTAAGAGTTACGACACTCCATCGCCACAAGCGGCGTACGTCACCAGTGCGGATGATAAAACCATTGTCCTAGAGAAGTCCCAACCTGTGCTCGCCACTCCTACAAGCGAGAAAAGTGCAAGAAAGACTTCTATAGAATATCCTCTTGACGACGCAGTGTACTCGGTAACGTCGTACCTTGCACAGCTATCACTAGCACATCACGGCGAATTCATCGGCCGAGGTAGCCTCATCTGCGCCCTGCATTCGGTGAGTGTCGGCAACTGGGTAATATATAATGCTGATGCTCTTTTAGCTAAGCACCCAAAAAATCCGTCGTTTCCTATATGCTCACTCCACTGATGCTACCTACCTTAAAGAGCAAATCTTGCTGGGTCCATGTGCACAGAAGTTCAGTGATTTGCTCAGCCACATACCCCCAGAACCACATGCCCAGCGGCTTATCGAGTCGTTCTTCCGAGATGTCAATTGGCGATTCGGGATCCCAGAAAATTGGTTCATGCGAACATATCGCCAAATGCGGACTGCATTACTGTATCATTCAAAGCGGCATGGGGCTACAACTTTAAACCCAAATTGGGTGTCACTGTTCTTCTCGATTCTAGCGTCAGCACCATGCGATTCGGCCGAGGCAGAGGACACAGAACCACACGATATATATTTCGAATGTGCAATGTTTGCACGATCCATTGCTGAAAGCGTCTATTTCCAAGAGCCTAGTTCCTCTGTCATGGTGTCAGCAGCAGATGGGACAGTGTTAAGTTGCCTTGCGGCACCACTGTTATGCAGCTATCTCGCCGAACGTGGACATGCTAGTGAAGCCTGGAAATTCGTAGGCAAAGCTATTTGCGCTGCTACCTCTGTCGGCATGCACCAAGATCCAGGATGGCCATACTGGCAGGTAATGTCTGAAGAAGAAAAGTTACTCAGAAGACGAGCATGGTGGAACCTTTTTGTTTGGGATAGGTAAGCGGCCATTATTATGACGTAGGCCGCATTTTTTATATCCTAGGTTATACTCTTACGTTCTTGGACGCCCTTATGTCTCGCGCAAAGATTTTTCGAATATAGCATATCCTATCGCTGACACGCTTGGGGGCCAGAGTATTTTATTGGACGGCCAAATTGCCCTGATTAAGCTCGCGGACATTGTTGGTGAAGCGATAGATAAGGTCAGTAGTTTTCCTCGACCAATTAGACACTACTGAATGTAAATGGCCAGACTTTCGTCGCAGATTATCCAGACTGTCCCGTGTTTTTTGACCTTGACGAAAAATTCCAAAAATGGGAAGAAAGTCTGCCACTGAAATACAAACTGGTCAAATTCGATGATCCACTGTCCAGCCAAGCGGGATCGTCGGAGTCTTTATTGATTGCACGAATGTCATACTTATTGCAGACTTGGTATCTTCTATCTAGGGTTAAATTGCACATTGCTTGTACAACGGGTCAAGGACGAATAGCAAAGCCGGAGGGGTTGGCTGCCGAGAGTCGCGAACGGTGCTATACGATCGCCGTTCAGTTGATCCAACTTCAATGCGATGTCCTTGCTGTGGAGCCTGAGACGAGCAACAGGTCAAAGAAACTGCTTAGCGCAGGCAACAGTTGGTATTTTGAGGGTTGCTTTTCTCTGCTGGAGGCATCGGTCACGATCATGGCCCTCTTGGCACACCGCCCGTACGCAGAGAGAGAACGAGAGGTGGACACGCTGCTTAATCAATCGTTAGAAGTGTTCAAGCAAATAGCATACTGTAAGCGAGGCAAGAGGGGAACGATAGCGCGGATGGCGACGGAAGTGTTGGGTGTTCTCAGGGACCAAACAGTGCCGCCGGAGCGGTATGGGGGGTTTGGGATTGGATTGGACAAAGAGCAGACAACAGCTGGCGAGGAAGAGGAGGTTCAGGCATTCTCGCCGGCCGACTCGAGCGCATCGCAGTCAAGTGTATTTAGTATGGAATGCGATTAAGGACAATAGCTATTTTATTACAAGCGGTTTTACAAGCGGTTTTGTTGCAAGCGAGTGCAGTTGCCGGTTTGAGTAACTCGGTCTTCTGGCAGCGCCAGTTGGGCCACCACAGCCTCGAATGTCATCAGTTCCCCCTTTGTTGTTCTTCCCGTCCCTCTAGCTTTGCCCCGTTGGCCACAAGGGACATCCCATCTTCTTATCAGGACGAGCGGTCTTTGTTATTTCATCAACGCTTGTCACTTTTGTCAAACACGTCCACTACCTTTCCCCCAGTGTCCGCTTCTCCAGACCATGCCCAGTCGCAGTTATAACAAGGTCGAGGCAAAGTACAACGTAACAACAGATTGTGCGCGCGTACGACTTCATTTGCTATCATTAGTGCTCACATCTCCTTCAGTTCAGAGTCTGGGCTTGCACTCCGCCGCTGCGACAGGTAATCTCGGTCTAGTGGAGTATGCTCTGGTCAATGGGCAACCTGTCAACTCCGTCCTGGATGGCGTTCTGCCTTTGCATGCCGCCTGTGCCGGTGGACACACTCAGGTCGTGAAGCTCTTAATCGAGTGGGGAGCTGACGTGAACGCCCCCAGGTGTGTCAGAGCACCGCCTTCTTTTCATTCGCTTAAATTTTGTTCTCCATAGACTTCCACGGCGGTATTCGAATGACAAAAATAGAGATTCCTCTGCTCCGATTGTCGGTACGTCGGGTTCAACACCCTTACACTTCGCTGCCGCAAACGGAAATACAAACGTCGCCTCTCTGCTCCTGCTACACGGCGCTCATGCTGATCGTCCCGACAAGCACGGCATCACACCTGAAATGCTCGCAAAACAAAACGGCTGGCTTGAATGCGCTCAAGTACTCAAAGAATGGATCCTCAACAAGGATCGAGACCTCAAGGAGAGAGAGACTATCAACATAGGCGACGTCCCAATCGGTGTTCGCTCATCTCGTTCTCGTGATGCATCACTGAACGGGCCAGACGCGGAGCTATCTGCTTCTCTTCCTAGAAGGCGATTACAAGTTAAACATTCCATAGATACCGCCCTGAACATGTTCAAGTCATCTGCACCTGATTCCCATGCGAAATCATCTTCAAGATTCTTCACCAGCAGTCCCCCCGCATCGCCAACAAGGCCTCTGGAGCTGGCCGCAAGTCCTGAATTGTCTGCTGGTAATGATCGTACGAGTCCCGAGTTTCGTCGTCCATCTCTTCCGTCCCTCTTTCCTACACCACCACGGCCCCGCAGAGTGTCCAATCCCAGTTCCGACGCACCATTGCCCGACTCACAGAGACCCCCGTCCGCTAGGACCGACGCTGAATATGAGGAAGAGGAAGTTCAGTCCGCCTTTCCCAGGAGCGTCTCGGGAAAACTCCTAGGCAGCAAATATTCGTTAATGAATATGTTCAGAAAAGCCCACGGCGATACACCCAATAGCAGCGCAACTCCAGACTTTCGACCAGGCTCTAGTCCAAAACAGCCTTCGACCGCCCAAGGCGGTCAAAGCACATCTTCCCATTTATCTGTTCCAGGTCAAGCGACGAAACTCGCTTATGACATAAAGAAAGACAAAGATTCCATTTCTGGCATATCACATCGTTTTCACAGAGGAAGTGACGCTTCCACTCGGTCCCAGCCAAGTTCTACCAGTCCTCGTTTAGTTGATCGTCGCAATCTACCAAGTCTGGATGACATAATACCTGCCAATGAAATGAACGCTTCAACTCATAAGCGCGTCACCCCCGATGTTCCCAGAGACGCGGCCAAGTCGAGCTCTCCTGTTTCGATGTTGAGTATTCTCAAAGGAAAGGCCCACAACCGCGAAAGGTCTTGTTCTAATGGTAGTTCACATAGTTTCCAAAGCAAATATGTTTCCTCCAGCAGAGACGAGATATCCTCCATAATAGGGAATTCTGGAGAAGGCGAGTCTGGTAGGGGACTTTCGAGATCTGGAATTCTTCTCAGCCATAACCGAAGCCCTTCCAGCGGTCAAAGTACTCCTCTTTCGTCTTCATATAAAGCGCTGCGATTTGAATACTCTCTTAACGATCCTGAAGACCCTCGAGGTACTGGACAACTTCATGGTTTAAGAGCAGTAAATAGCGCGGGGTCCCTCGCTCATACAAAGGCACTGCAGGTGGAGATTAACCACGGCAGTGATGGTACAGGACGGGCAATTTTGCCTCCCGTATCGGCTCCTGCTGTTGTGCCTCGCTTTGACGGTCGTGGTGATAGCACAAGATCCGATGTACATTCCCCATCGCGTCATGACAGGAATGGTCGTTCGCCTTCCGCAAATGCACCATTAACTAGGCGCAAAGGGGGTAGAATTTCATCTCTATCATCGTCCTCCGATTCTTCCGTGTCTCTTCTCGCGGCGAACGATGGTTTGTTCAACGAGACCCATCGTAAGCATCCAATTAATATTGGTACCTCTTCACGTTCTTTGCTTGGGCAAACTAGCGAGTCGGTGGTACCCTCCCGCAGCCCTTCAAGGATGCGTGCATTGGCAAGTAACAACGGGACCCAAACTGGGAGATTCGACGAGGGACTTAACGGCCGTTCTGTATTTGGGATCGACTTGCGCACCATATCTTCACATGCTCAAGCGGAGGCATTGGTACAGCAGACGCAGAAGGAAATTCTAAAGATGGGCGAGCAAGAGATACTCCTTCCTGATGGGAGTGAAGGAAATACGTCTCTCAGCGCCAGACTCGCTGCCTATGGAGAAAGTTTGGCTTTGGAGAGGAAACTTAGGG
Source organism: Amanita pseudoporphyria (assembly GCA_003316615.1). Classification (NCBI taxonomy): domain Eukaryota; kingdom Fungi; phylum Basidiomycota; class Agaricomycetes; order Agaricales; family Amanitaceae; genus Amanita; species Amanita pseudoporphyria. Next base: position 12,291 of record QFEO01009761.1, on the reverse strand, counting down.
AGGAAATGGAGGGTCAACGAAGGATAGGCCGTTTGGAGACAAATGGTCGATCGTCACCTGCAAATGGACTTTCAACCATCGGTCCAGCCCGAAACCACCTAAAAATTATACGTCAACATAGTCTTGACGATAAGTTGGGAGAAAGGAAGGAAATGCATCGACAAATGCATTTCCAGAGATCCTTAAAAGCAAGAGGTGATTAGCCAAGCTATAATATATACTGAATATCTGACGATCTGATGGCGACGTTTAGTGCTGGATGAAGGAGGGCCCGAAAACGGTGAACAGGATCAGTTATATTCCCGGCCTGCCACATCGTTGGGCTATAATCACCATACAAGTGATCTCACTCATCTTATGGATTTCGACGGTTTGTGTTGATTCGTCCTTTGGTGTATCTTCTCGCTGAGTATCCACTTTTTAGGCTTCCAAGCCTCGGACCAAGTGATTCTGGCCAGTCCCATCGATAGTCTCGAGCAAGAACTTGGATTTGGTTCCCCACTGTATCGTGTGTCAACTACCCCCTTGTCCAACATGGCTAACAATGACCGTACAACGATTGAGCAAGCAAGAAATGTCAAGCTGACGAAGATGGGTTTTGCGCCAAGCGAGCAAGCCTCACGGTTACCGCCTACGCAAACCAAAGTTTTCGGCGGACTGAACTTAAAGAACTTAATGCAAACATTCAAAGGAAAGGCATGAAGTCAGTTCTGGTCAATTATCTATGTCACTTTTTTTCCTCGTTGCGTCCACTCTTGTATTCCTGACTGTTTGTACACAGTATCTTGACTTACATACTTTATTATGATCATTGCACTAGGTACATAAGTATAACATGATGGCACTCTGCTTTTTGTTTCGATACTTGTATGTATTATCATTGGATGATTTCTTTATTTTTAGAACAATTTTCGCGTGATATACTGATAACCGGTAGCACTTAAGCCGTTCCTCCACCATTGAAGCTTTTTTTTTCGACTTGCAAGCATGCCACGAAAAGCTCGCATTCACCTTGTCCCACTTCACTCGTCATTGGTAAATCTTCCAATGTCAATGTATGGGCCATTGGTAGAACGTGACGTTGTACGTTGGTCAACAAACCGCTACTGCTGTAATTTTGTTGACGTTTTGACGCTATGGCAGCGCCCCCAAAGCCTTGCAGTCCATCTCAAACTGGTAACATCAGCCAAACGTGAGGAAGTACAAAATGTCGAAGCATACGTCGGATGGACAGGAATGGGCGCAACATCCTCTCTGATCCATTCGGGCAAGTCCCAGATAGATGGAATATCCGATACCATAGAGATCGACCCACAATATGCCCAAGGACTAGGTTTGGAGCAGTATGACATCGTGCGTGTACATTAATATCATGGCGCTTAGATTGTTGCATTTAACGATGTGGTATCCCTTAAGGTAGAAGTCGGACTTCTGTATGACCTGCCTTTCGCTAAATCGGTTGGGACCGAACCCCTGACGTCAGATGATTGGGAAATCATAGTATGCGAATTAGCTAAAAGCATTCATTTTTGGTCTTAACAGTGGCATGACTGCAGGAAATCCATGCATCGCACGTCGAGTCGATTTTGCTTTCGCAAGTGCGTGTGGCAAGCATAGGGCAGGAGATAGACGTATGGGTATTAGGTAGAACAAGGGTTCGTCTGAGAGTTGGTAAGTATCAAATTATCTCTTTCCAGCATAGAACTCGTTTTACGCATATCTAGTTAGTCAGGACCCTCCTTCGAAGGGAGGTGCGCAGTTGTTGACAACGAGCACCGAGGTCTCGATCAAACCAAAAGCACATGCAAAATCAACACCCGGGAAACACTCAAATGGAACGGCGACGCAGAATGATCTCACTGATGTTTCGAGTAAAAGGCCTCCCATGCAAGCCAAGCAGAAAGATCAACCAATGTTTCTCATGAGAGTAATCCCCAAGCGACTCCTGCCTGTTACGATACCTGAAGACAGTGGACAGGACGTCATAACTTATGTATCGCCACAGACCTTTAACAGACTTTGCTCGCCAAACGACAAGAATGACAAAAAATGTTTAGTGGGGAAGTTGGTAAAACTGGATCCCCCTGCCGATCCGTCTACGCCTGCACCTCCTCCCGCGTCTGTTCCAACTCCCACGACGCGGGTATTGAATCCTGGTGGAAAAGGGAAAAGTGAGGAAGAAGCTGAGGATGGAAAGAGTGTCAGAAAAGTATATATCACCCGCTTGAACGGCATACTAGAGGGCCATATTTTCATCCCTTTACCCCATGAAAATGTTGAAGAGTGGGATATAGTATGGTGAGTTTAAAGGTGAATCGTATGCCACCGCAATCTAATGTCAGGGTAGCCTGTCAGCTGTACTAGATGAGGCGAATGACAAGTCACGTCCTCTCCTTCCAGAGATTGACACAACCATAGCCTCGTAGGTCATTCGCAAAAAAGTCAATGTTCAGGTGCTCTTATTTACGTGAATTACAGTACTACACAACAAGAATCATCATTGGCGGGCGTGGACGATATTCTCAACGACTGCCTTAGTTTCTGTCATAAGACGTTCGTTGCACATACCCTTACGAACGATGTTCGAGGCGGTAAGATCCAGTTACAAAAGTCTCAAATACCTTGGCACTGATAGTTTCCTGGTAGCCCCTGGCATTCTCATAACGGGCAGAGTTGGCTCTGGCAAAACGTCCATCGCACAAACTGTAGCGAAAATCTTGCAAGAAGACCAAAAAACGTTGACTTGTACGTTGTCCCCCGGATTTGTCTCGGGCATCTATATCTAAAACTAGAAGACATCCACTACGTGGATGTGTCCCGTTATTCAGAGAAGCCGGTGCCCGCGGTTCATGAAATGTTCAAGTACTGGTTCAAGAAGGTCGCTTGGCACAGGCCGGCCGTGCTTGTCCTTGATAACTTGGACAAGTTACTTAGTGCCGAGGTTGAGGTGTGATATTATCCTTTTTTTTTGGCCCATTTGCCCACTCTCTCGACCTACAGAATAGAAATTCTTTTCGCTTACGGCAGCTCACAGAGCTTTTCATACAAATCTACTCGCCGGCTGCTCACAGTTTTGCACATAATTTTTGGGGTATTCTTCTGATTGCAACCGCAACATCAAAGAGCGCTATGCATACTCTTATAAGCAGTTCTCATACCTTCCAAGAGGTTATCAATATTTTGCCGCCCTCCAAGCAAGCCAGACGAGACGTACGTAGTATCTGATGCATTCGGTTCGCGGGTATCACGCAACTCATCCAACAGATTCTTACAAAAGTAGTAAACGAGCAACTTCTTGTGGCACAAGATATCAAAGAAGATCCTGAATCGCCATTGAATTTTACGGTACTTGCAGTTCAAACGGAAGGTTATACTGCCACGGATCTTCGTGACCTTGTCTCTCGCGCCTTTCACCAAACTGCAATTCGCTTGGTTGGCGGGGATCTTCAGGTTAGCTTCTGTACATCATCTTTGTTTTTACTTGTTCTCCTATATTTTGTGTAGAACTACCTAACCGCCGACGACTTTGCAAAAGCTCAAATTGACTTTGTGCCGTTGTCTCTGCGCAATATTCCATTTCAAAAGTCAGATACTACCTGGGCAGATGTTGGGGGTTGAGTATATGTACTTGCGAAGAACGTCGTCACACTGACTACGTATCAGGTTTACATGAAACAAAGCGAATATTGCGTGAGACCCTTGAATGGCCCACAAAGTACGGTCCCATATTTGCGCAATCCCCACTAAGGCTTAGATCAGGGTATGCGAAAATTTATAAAACCTTTGCGTTACATTTATATCGTTTCAGCTTGATGCTCTATGGTTACCCTGGTTGCGGGAAAACTTTGCTTGCATCTGCCATTGCGAAAGAATGTGGCCTTCACTTTATAAGTGTCAAAGGGCCGGAATTACTCAACAAATACATTGGTGCTAGCGAAAAATCGGTATATCTCACCTTCTAATTAATGCCACAAACTTGAATTGACAGTGGAAAGGTGAGAGATATATTTGAACGGGCCGTCGCCGCCAAGCCCTGTGTCTTATTCTTCGATGAATTTGATTCCATTGCCCCAAAAAGGTGCGCAAGCGACTGGATTCGCTCAACCGTCAATAATCTTGAATTTCTCCCAGAGGACATGACAGCACAGGTGTTACAGACCGAGTTGTTAATCAATTACTAACTCAGATGGACGGTGCAGAGGGGTTGGATGGGGTTTATGTCCTTGCGGCCACTAGGTGAGATTGCGTGAATGTTGTGAATCCATGATATTAACTCAAATAACACAGTCGACCAGACCTTATCGACTCCGCACTTCTTCGACCTGGCCGGCTGGATAAAGCGCTTCTCTGTGATATGCCTAACCAGGAGGAAAGGGAAGATGTGCGTCCCCGAGTTCGTTCCTTGTACCTCTTACCGAAATTTGATTATTAGATTCTCAAAGCCATCAGCAGGAAGGTACCAATGTCCCCAGAAGTCAATTTAGATGAAATTGCGGCCGCTACGGAAGGATATTCAGGAGCTGATCTCCAAGCTTTGCTTTACAATGCTCATCTTGCAGTCGTGCATGAATCTATCGATGTCGAGGCCTCCCCGGGACAACCGACGAGAATGAAGGAAGAGAAGTCAATCGAATACGTGACGTTTGGCCCAGCTGCTAGCACGATCAAAAGTAGAGAAGAAGAAATGGCTTTGCAGACAAGGGTACGCCTACAGCAGTAAACGATAAACCATTTTCATTGAGGAGTTTCAGCTTCGTCAAATTAGAAACTCGCAGCAGCCGGGCGGTTCAAAAGCATCAAATAAAAAGAAAAGCCTTAAGATTGTGAATCTTTACCTTCATACTGATTTTGCCAGAACTGATAAATGTCAGCACGAGATCAAAGATGAACATATTCGTAAGGTCGTAGAGACAACGAGGCCATCGGTGTCGCCTGAGGAACGTCACCGCCTGCAACGAATGTATGATTGGTTGTTATGTCTGCAGGCTGCTTCGTTGATGATCGTTTAGATATGATGCCTTTGTTTCAAATCGATCTGGCGATCTACCATTGCCATCAGACAGTAAGAATGTTGGCAGTCGCATAACTCTTGCATAACAGGGGAGATACTCAGGCTGCACTAAAATAGTCGCGTCTTTATTTGTATTCATTTGCGTAGATCTCTGTGATTGTATGCCATGGTAGACTACCATGAATCAAGCAACGACAATTCGTGCGTCCTCCTTCGGTATATGCGCATCCCGGAACTTACCGCCCACAAAGGGCAATTAATAGAATTGAATCACTTGTCGGCGACTTTCTAGAAAAGCTAACTTTACAGTCTTCTCAGCTGACTCAAGTTGCACATGATGAAGAATCTAAGGTCGAAAATAGTGGTGCCAATACCTCTAGGAACAAGATTCGTCTGGAGCTTGTTGGCCGTACGAAACGCGCATCGACGAAGTAATTAAGTCCACTTCCCGCTTATTCACGTTAGATACTAATTGTTTCCTTCAATATCAGGTGCTTGGTGTATCCACGTAAAGCTAGCGGAGGAAGCGCGCGTCCCTTTGGTACCCTATGTGTGCATCTGTCTCGTGTGTCGTGCATTAAAAGGAAGTGCAGCGCAGCTGTTCAGAGTGCTAGACCTCAGCCACGAGGCATTGGTCGCCAATGAACCTATCACCAAACGGTGGTTCAACTTTGCGAACGGATAATTATGTCGACCTGATTTGATATAGGGAATTATTTTACAGAGATGTCGCGTTGTTCAAATCGCAACGAGTTGTGGATCAGGTAAGATTATGACGCGAATGCGTTGCCATTTACCAATGTCGTGTTTCGCTAGCTGCTTGATGACGCCACTGCGTCATTTCTCTTAGAGCGCCGTGACATGAATATCGTTGGACGGTCCCAGTTATTATTGTTGATTCTTGTTCACATGTTCTTTAGCGGGCGTCTTCGAAGGGCCTTGTCTGTGGTGAAGGTCTGACCATTAGCCTGTGTGACGGTGAAGAAATCCATGTAAATGCTACTGGAGTAAGTGATGCTGGAATGTTGTCCTCGCTTCTTCATCGGTATTATTAGGGCACTTTAATACCCGTGATAGAAGATGTAAAATTCTATTCTATCTCAGGGGACATCCGTTGGGTTCTTGTCGTTGAAAAAGAGGTGCCCTCGCATCAATTCTAGTATTTCAAATAATAATAACTGGAGTAGGCAGTTTTCAACACTTTATGTCACCTCTGCCTTGTAAACAATTCTACTCTTCCAGGACAAGGGCTTCTCATAACCGTTCGTTGCATGTAAATTGTATACACCAATGGTGACGCTCTATAGGGGAAAGGCTATCCGGACATGGCAACTCGTCATCTTGTCAATTACCTGGCGCATACTCTTCCATTATCGTGAGCTGTACATCTTTTAGCCGAGCACCTTCTAGTTAAACGTTCTGCTGGCTTTAGTGTTCCTATCCTGGCCTTGGTAGATGGCGACCCTTACGGCCTGGACATTCTATCCGTTTACAAGTATGGCAGTCAAAGCTTACAGCATGAAAATGCCAGACTTTCAGCCGAGCGTGTCGAGGGTCTGGGCATATGGACGACAGACATGCAAGAGTACGAATTACTTTTACTTTACCCGTCTCACCTAACCCTACAAGACTCGACATCAAACTGGACTCTATGCTGCCTTTGACGATAATGGACGAAAGGAAGGCATGCATGGCGTGACTTTATCGAAGCATCCAGCTTATATTTTTCTCAAGGCACTCGTCATGTTGCGGAGGGTTATGCCAGAAAAATGGAAGTACGTGTCCGTTGGTGTTATAACTTGCGCTTTATTCAGGGACTTGATGAAGAAAAGAACTTATGCGTATGATATACACCAGACGAAAGGCTGAGATTGAAGTACTACTAAACGTGCGGCGTACGCCTGAACTGAGCGCATCAGGTCTTTTACGTACTAATTATAGATGTTTGTGGTTGCTGATTTATGCCCATTTTGCAGGGCAATCCAACCACTCACCACTTACTTTGTACCTGGAACGGCGTATTACCCATGCAATTCGTAGATTAGAGCGTTAGACAATAAAGAAGCGAATATTGGTGTCGAGGGTACCGGAACGCGCTCATCACGTGGAGACGCGACGCGTTGACGCTTTGATTGGTCGGAGTTTGAAAGCAGGCTATAATTGTCGCGTGCTGGTGTGACCTCGTCTTTTCTCTTCAACCAGTTCGAGGTCCTCTGTTGAGTGTGTCGATATGCAGACTCCTCGCGTAACCCGAAGCTCGGTTTTGGGCAAACGTGGCCATCAGCAGGACGCCCCCATTGCCACGCCAACAAAATATTGTGACGTCCAGCTCTCGACGCCGGATTCAACACCTAGCCAAAAACGCGCAAGAACGTCTATCGGCTACTACGACGGTGATTCCAACAAAGAAAATGTACCCCCAATGATTAATGAAGCTGCTGGCCTCGATGCCTCACCTAGTAGTTCGAGGAGCCTGAGGTCTATTCAACGCACTGCAACAGAGCTACCATTGCCTTCACGTCCCAGACCTAGTAAGTGAAAAAGCACGTGCTTAATGCAAAAACTTACAGTGCCGCTCTTCGACAGTAAGAAAACACGCATCCACAACATCGATTATGCCGGCCACGCCTACCCATGACATCTCTCACTTACCTCTAGCAACACCACCTGCCACTCCAAAATTACTGCTTCCTCTGCATGCTCGTGTCAAGGCGCTTCTTCGTACAACTTGCAATGATGCTAACGTAACCATTACGTGTCGTGATGCTGAACGCGACGTGATCACAAACTTCGTCCAATCATTTGTGAATGGGAAAATCGTGCAGAGGTGCCTGTACATCTCGGGTTCTCCGGGAACAGGGAAGACTGCTCTTCTAAATTCTGTTCTGCAAGGATTGAATTCCGACCTCTGCAATGTCATCTCAATCAACTGTATGACCCTCAAAGGCGTGGATGCATTATGGCAAAAGCTATTCGATGACTTGGTCTCCATTAACCCTGAACCGGGAAAGATCTTACACTTGAAAAAGCTGAAAGGACGGGAAGCCGTGGAGGCTGCCTTAGTTGCACTCTCAACCAAATGGTTGGTTTCTGCTACCTAAATAACGTACATTGCCTAATTTAAGGTCATAGTATCCTGGTCTTGGATGAGTTGGATCATATCGCTTCGGATTCACGCGCCTTGGATGGCATCCTTGCGCTGCCGGACATTAATTCCGAGTTCTTCCGTTTGATTGGGATCGCGAACACCCACACACTTTTGTCCGGTACAAGCTCTGCGACTTGTACATCTGAAAGAGACGTACTTACGGCCCATTTCGCCCCTTACAATGCGACTCAACTTCGAGAGATTCTTCAATCTCGCTTAGGTGCTCTGGACAACAATGATCAAGGTCCGAGCGATAATGGGATGGCATCATTTCTTCCATCTCCATCGCTGACGCTTTTGGCAAAGAAAGTCGCTGCCATGACTGGGGATGTCAGGAGTTTATTTGAGGTGCTACGAGGAGCGATCGACATTGCCGTATCGTTCTCGATTAGCAGTGAGGATCCTCTGGCTCACTCACCTAAAGTCACGCCGACTTCTATTCTGCAAGCCCTAAAATCTTATGCTCCCGCTTCAAGTCACGCATCAAAGGCGCCATCCCAGAATGGGTCGGTAGCATGCAACAGTGAGATCGTTGCAAAAGTCAACGGCCTGAACTTGCAAGCCCGTGTTATTCTTTTATGTGTGCTTTTAGGGTCTAAGCGGCTCGAATCGGGTCTCCCACTCTTGTCAGGGTCAACGTCACCTAGAAAAGCAGCCCCTTTGAAACGCTCATCTTCCGCGACTTGTTCGCGACGGACATACATCGATACTGCCCAGTTGCATAGCTATTATAGCGCCACTCTTTTGAGATGCGACGCTGCTTGCTTGAGCGTTGTGTCGAAGAGCGAATTTGGAGACTTGCTTGTCATCTTGGAGGGGGTTGGGTTGGTCAGCTCGTCTGCGAGTTTACATCCTGTGCCTTCCCCCACAAAGCAAGGAAAGAAAATGCTTAGTCGTTCAACATCTTTCTCCAGTGGATTACGGAAGAATCTAGCGACAAGTGAGATCCGACTTGCGGACAGCGTCTGGGAAAACGAGGTGTTGAGAGGCTTGGGTATTCCAAATATCGTTGATGATGTCCTGCAATGCGAGATTCGAAGCATCTGGGAACGAGAAACGGCACGCCTAGATCGCGAAAAGAACCAACACGAGCGCGCGAACTTAAACTAATTCACACTATTTATGTGTTGCCATTAGGCACTTCCACTCGTTTATGCTATGTCCATTGCTACCTATGCACCGTATGTCGACATGCCACTTTCAACATCTATTCGTACATAATATTGATTTTATAAGGAAAGGAATGCCTTGTACATTAGTTCACATTGCAAACAAATACATTACGTCTCAATTGCCAAATATTCGATTGAGGTTCTACAGCGCCACGAACTACTTAAGCTATCATGGTAAGAAGTAACCTTCAATTTTCTTCAACCACTATCATGAGCACCTTCTATTGCCACGATACATTAAGTAGTTCGTTTGCAGGCTTTCGAACTACATGACTTTCACGTTTACTTTCTGTTTCATTCCGAATAGTCTCATGGCTCGCCTTTGCAGAGAAAAGCCCAAAATCGCGGACAAGTAAACTATTCCTCACTGAACTTATCTCCATCTGACATTGATTACAGATCACAAAAGAAAGAATGTTTTAGAAATGTAACTAGTCTGCGATGGCGTAGGCAACTGACGGAACAGCCCAAAGACCATGGATGCACGCGCCATGCACGTCCAGTGTACCGGGGTCGGGGGCCACTGAAGATCACCGACATTCATCGTGTTCTCGACATCACTCCTCAAGGCTGTGATGAATATGACGACCCTCTGTGGCTAATTAGACGTAATTCACTCGCGGCAGACAATCAAGCCATTCATGCTGTCCCCAGGCCAAGACTTCAGCTTCCTACCTTGCATAGATTATCGGGCGAATGGTGTGCGCTGCCTCTCTTCACCGAAGCAGATAGTGCCAGTAGCCGTATCGCAGACCAACCTAGTGGTGATATCCCCGTCGAACACACCAAAAATCTTGAGAACCTATCAACGAAACTGTCTACACCGTTGCGACTTCCTCGGAGTTGCTCTGACCCGGATTCTGATGTGGCCCGCCTTCGCGCTGTTCGACACGAATGGCCACCTCTTGCTCAGAATCTAGACAAACGTTCAAATAGCCTTCCTTTGGATGATGCCATATCTCCACTGGAACGCATGACAGATAGGCTCAATGAATGGATCACGGTCGTGTCCCCGGGCGATGGCGCGCGGCTCAGGCCAGGGCCGTCTACGCATCTTCCAGTTGTTCGGAGAACGACGCTTCCTCCCTCGCAGAAACTAGCTGGATCATCAAGGCCTACATGCCCTCCGTTCCCGTCAATTTCGCACTCAAGCGTTGACCTTAGGTGCGCAAGTCTTAAGCATGGGTTCTCGAGGGCGAGGTTACATTCGAGCCCGTCCACCCTCGATATTTCAAAGTTGCGGAAGTTGCCAATCCGTCAAGAAGGCTCCCGGACGGCCTCCGATAAAGTAATAGGGAGGGGATGAAGGTTTAACTATATCATTATGAAGCGTCATACTCGAATTTTGGAAGGGGATATAAGGCTAATTATACATGCAAGTTAGTACCCTATTGTAATGAGATATGGATAGATTAAAGAAGAGTGATATCCTCTGCAGCTCCTCGATCGACGCCTAGCCGTAGTGCTACAACCTGTGTGGTTAGGCTAGAGTACCCACTTCCAATGAATACGTCAGCCCTCCTTGCGAGCTCAATGTCAACCGCTACTCTCCAATCAGATTCTCCCCACCGAGTCAGCACCATACCTGAATGAGTGACACGACGCATGGGTTGACCGTTAGTCCAGCCCTGTCTATTGGCCCAGGCCGCATTAGTCAGTGCCTCCACAAGCTTATAATAATCAAGGTAAACTAATGGGTGGTCCCAGGCACCATCATGTAGGATATGCAAAGTGCGCAAATTGGGGCGTTTTATTGCTTGTTGTGAAATAGCATCGAGGACACGGATCAGAGGAGGGTAGCAGTGCTCCAAGATTGAGGTTGCATTTGTTGTGTCAAGGGAAGGAGGAAGAATAGAACGCTGAAGGACGGGAAGCGTGGCCCAAGTAGTCAAACCAACGTGTTCGCGAGCAAGATATTTGCAATGGTCCTCAAAATCACCTTTCGACGATAGATATTAATGAAAGATAGAGATGCGAAATGACATATCCCACATACCGCGACGTAGGTGAAGTGCCATGTATGTGTCCCCTTGAGAGTTAATATCTTTGGAACGGAGGTTTAACTTTTTCTGTGTGCGTTCTACAATGTCAATAATAGGTTGAGACCATTCAAAATAACTTGAGAGATATTTCTGAAACCCGGGCCAGACATATTGCAATGAGGGAGATGCCAGATAACTAAATGGACGTCAACGGACGTTTGACTCTGGGACAGATGGTCGCAACCTCCAATTAAGAATCCAGTCGTCAACTACAATGCAGCGGTCATCGCTATCCAATATTTTCTTGGCATGGTCCCACTGGGTAGCATGATCTACCTGTAGGCGTACATGCTTAATCTCATTCGCAGGGCAGGCCTCGTCAAATACGGCAGAACTTATAGTTCCTGTGGTAGCGCCCGATAGAAAGGCAGAGAGAGGTATGTATGATTTTTCACCTCGTGGGCGCCAGACAAAGGGTTGATAGACGTAGATCCTAGACGTGAGCAGAGCCAAGTGGTGAAACAAAAGAATTTCCTGAACCTGGATAGGCTGTGAAGGGGATTGCACAGTATGCTATGTGAAACGGACCTGGTTGTTGAATCCGGCACCCTGCAGCTGCTTGAACATGACATACTTGTCGCGTGGCGGATGAGCAATGAGCTGACGAGAGGCGAGAAGCTCTAGGTCAGAGAGCACATCATAGAAGTGGTAGTTAGGTCTTGAAGAGATATAGAAGTAGGCTGGGGGGAGGGCGATTAAGATGAAGAGCAGGAGGTAGCGGGTGCGAGAGCGCATCTTGCATGTCGCGGCCAGTGTCTCCTCGCCCCAGAAGGCCTCGCAGGCGGTTCTCTACAACCAGCGCCCCCGTCTCCCGCCCCCACTTCCGTCCCCAGGCGTCCATCGACAACGACGACACCCACCACAGCCCCCGTCCTAATGCCCTCATATACTCCTCCCTCCCACCAACTCCCTTATCCA
>QFEO01009106.1:0-10868 GCA_003316615.1 Amanita pseudoporphyria | reverse complement strand
AAGACCTCAACCATCCCCTAAAGGAAAAGGCAAAAAGGACCCAACTCCGCCTTTACTCCCTCTTTCTCCACTACCACCGTTTTCGCAAAACTCACCTCCACCACCTCCGCCTGCATCACCCCCACCTGATCCAGAACCAGCAATGGCCGATCAACCCAATTCGAACGGATCTCCCAAGATCCCCATGCCTAAACCATTTACTGGAAAAAGGAACGAGACCAAAACCTTCTTACGGGATTGTGAACTGTACTTTGCACTAGTACCAGGCTTCACTACCCCCCGACAGAAGATTGCGTTCATCTTACTCCTTATCGGTAATGACGCAACACAATGGAAGATCAATAAATTGGATAATTTCGAACAAAACACGGATCTATGGGACAACTACGAGTTATTTAAAGAACAGTTCAACAAGGACTGGCAGGAAGTGGATAGCCCAGGAACAGCGATCACACGCATTTACAAAATGCACCAGAAGAAATTGCCTATTCAAGAATACGTTCCACGTTTCAAAGAGCTTATCAAACAAGCCAATATTAATAGCGATGCAGCAGCTATACCTTTCTTCACACAAGGATTGCAACCCAATACTATGGCTGAAATCATGATGCACAATCCTCAAACCCTTGATGATTGGTACAGACTAGCCATGATACGAAGCAATGCCAACAGCCGAATGAAGGTATTTAGCAACCTGCAGTCAGCACATAAGCCATCTTCATCAAGAAGAAACGACACAATGGACGTAGACTTGATAACGATCAGCGCAATGAGTCAATCGGAGAGAGACCGACATTTCAGGGATGCTCTGTGTTTCAGTTGTCATCAACCGGGGCACTTAACCAGAGATTGCCAAAACAAGAAGGGCACTAGTTCCAAAGGAAACTGGAACAAGAAAGGGAAGAAGAAAGGTAATTGATTCAGTAAGCGGTGAATCCGCGCAGCATCGACAAATTCAGATGACAAAGAAATTCCAGAAGAGAGCAAATGGGAAGAACCCACGGAAAAGAATATCCGAGCCCTCTTGAAGTTATTGCCTCTTGAGAAACGTATCAAGATGATGTCTATTGTCGAAGAAGAGGATTTTTAACCATAGGACATCTTGCAGTCAAAGATGATCCTGATCAACCCAGTGTAACAATATCCGATATCCATGTAAACTCGTTATCGAATACCAAGATCCTTTTACCAATTACACTCAAGTTGGAATATCAGACTGAATCCTCAAAAGCCCTTATCGACAGTGGCGCTGAAGGACTTTTCATCAATTCAAAGATCGCGAATAGATGGAAACAAGTCCCCTTAAAGAAACAGATATGTGTCTGTAATGTGGACGGAACTCTTAACAAGAATGGCAATATCACGCATAAATGTCTTGTCACCATGGTTATCCAGGGCAAACGAACATGTGACTGGTACAAAGTCACCGAACTAGGAGACCAAGACTTTATTATGGGACTTCCATGGCTAGAGAAGTACAACCCATCAGTCGACTGGAAAACAAAGAAGGTTGTCTTCGCAGACGATCAACAAACCAAGACTTTGTCGGTTTTGCGAGAATCACTGTCAGGTCTAGCACAGGATTCACTGGCAAAGAGCGATACGGATCTGGTAATCAGCTATGTGATGTCACACACAGAGGCTGACAATGCTGATCAACTTCTCAGTAATTCGGGGTGGGACGACCCTGATTCGTATGTGACCCAGGATCTTTTCAGATTTTCTCCTGCACAGCAGTTCACACATAAGTATGGCTCTAAGTCTGGCTACACTGAGAAACAGGACCGAAGTGCGAGTCCTGACGTGAAAACACAATACACCGGTGACATTGTCATACCTCTGGAGTACACTGAATGGAAAGCAGTGTTCGAAAAGCAGGCTTCTCAAAGGTACCCCGAATCTAGACCTTGGGACCACGCCATCGAAATGAAAGAAGGATTTATTCCAAAGAGAGGGAAGATCTATAATCTATCTCCATTAGAACAAAACTCGTTAGACGTTTGGATCAAAGAACAACTCGAAAAAGGCTACATTAGACAATCAAAATCACCGCAAGCTTCCCCTTTCTTCTTCGTACCAAAAAAGGACACAAACCAATTACGACCCTGCCAAGATTATCGTTATCTAAATGAATGGACCAAACCAAACACTTATCCTCTACCTTTAGTTTCGGATCTACTCAATAAGGTCAAAGGAGCGAAATGGTTCACCAAATTAGATCTACGATGGGGATACAATAATGTCCAAATAAAGAAAGGCGACAAATGGAAAGCGGCATTTGTCACAAATCGCAGACTTTTCGAGCCAACAGTAATGTTCTTTGGACTCTGTAACTTGCCTGCCACATTTCAGGCTATGATGGACGACTACTTCCAGGATTTGATTTTCGAAGGATGGCTCATCATCTATATGGATGATATCCTTATCTGCGCAAACACAAAGGAACAGCTCGAGCAATGAACAAAACTAGTCCTCAAAGTACTAAAGGAAAAAGATCTATTCCTAAAACTTGAGAAATGTATCTTCGCTACCCAGCGAGTGGAGTTTCTCGGCATGATTCTCCAACCGGACAAAATCAGCATGGACCCTATCAAATTAGCTGGAATACGAGACTGGCCCCCTCCAACCACAGTTAAACAGGTCCGATCATTCCTAGGATTTGGAAATTTCTATCGCAAATTCATCAATGGATTTTCCCAAATCGCCAAAGCTTTAAACGACCTTACTAGGAAAGGCAAAACATTTGAATGGACCCCGGAATGCGTGGAAGCATTTGAACTATTGAAAGAACAGTTCAGCACCGCCCCAGTTTTAATACTACTGGACGAAAATAAACCATTCATCCTCGAAACAGATGCCAGCAAGTTCGCCATTGGCGCTGTTTTATCCCAACACGATTCAAACGGAATCCTGCACCCCTGCGGATTTATATCACACTCACTTACCCCAACTGAGCATAATTGGCAAATCTATGATAGGGAATTCTATGCCATTATCTTTGCACTAAAAGAATGGCGACATCTCCTTCTAGGTGCCAAGCACCCAATCACAATCTTTTGTGACCACAAAAATCTCACTTATTACCGTTCCCCTCAACGCTTAACCGCAAGACAAGCACGATGGTGGAACTTAATATCTCAATATAACTTTACCCTAACACATAAACCCGGCGCAAAACTTATAGTCCCAGATGCACTCTCGCGAAGAGCTGATCACTCAACAGAAGAGGAAAACCCGGACGTTACAGTTCTACCCCATGCGGTTTTCATTAATATTATTAGCCTCGACTTACAAGAAAATTTACGAAAGGCAACCTTGGCCGATTCACTATATCTAACAATAGTGGATTGTCTCGCAAAATCCCAGCCACCGCCACTTCGGACCACCATCTCCGATTGGACGATAAAAGATGACCTTTTGTTATACAAAAATAAGATTTTCGTACCTGACACTCCGGATCTCTGCCGATCCCTCCTGTCACTCATTCATGATACCCCCACCACCGGACACCCCGGCTTCTTCAAGACCCTTCATTTACTAAAAGAAGAATACTGGTGGCCTGGCATGTTTACGTTCACTAAATCTTTTGTTGAAGGCTGTGCCTTATGTCAACAAATGAAAGCGAACACACATCCTACCGTCGCTCCTTTACAACCCATTTTATCAAGCGCTACGCGCCCTTTTCAAAACCTTACAATGGATTTCATCACTCATTTACCACCTTCTAATGGCTTCACTATTATGGTCGTGGTCAACCATGGACTTACAAAAGGGGTAGTATTTATACCTTGTACTGAAAATGTTTCAGCACTTGACTGCGCAACACTTCTTTTAAACAACGTTTTCTCACGATTCGGTCTACCGGACTCCATTATCTCGGATCGCGGACCGCAATTTACCTCAAAACTATTTAAAGAATTAATGAACACATTGCAAATCAAACATCGCCTCAGCACCGCCTTTCATCCCCAAACAGACGGACAGACGGAACGACTTAACGCCGAGCTCGAAACCTATCTCTGAATGTACTGTACCTATCAACCAAACAAATGGCATCAGTACCTCGCTCTAGCGGAATTCGCACACAACGCTAGAATACAAGACACTACCAAACATAGCCCCTTCTACCTAATGTACGGTTCACAACCGACCTTACTTCCAAAAGCTTTAAACCCAACTTCTGCACCCTCCTTGAACGAACATTTCAAAGAAATACAAAAAGCACGTGAAGAAGCTCTAGCAGCAATAGGTATTGCCGCTCAACAAGTAAAAGAACGTGTCACACGCTTCAGCAAACCCTTCAAGCTAAATCAGAAAGTTTGGCTAGACACAAAGAATCTTAGACTGCCCTACGAGTCAAAGAAACTTACGCCAAAACGAGAAGGACCGTTCCCCATTAGCAAAATCATGAACTCCGTAACCTATCAATTAAAGTTACCAGCACAATGGAAGATTCACCCCGTGTTTCATGCATCGCTTCTATCCCCATATAGAGAAACAGTCACACACGGACCTAATGACACAACACCACCTCCTGATTTGATTGATGGAGAAGAAGAATTTGAAATCGAAGCAATAATCGCTCACCGACGCCACGGACGCCACAATCAGTACCTCATCAAGTGGCATGGATACGACAGTTCTAATAATACTTGGGAACCTGAGCACAATCTTACAAATGCGGAAGACCTCCTTTACGAATATAAAAGACGGAAGAAACTCACTAACTGAACTCCATTCCTTACCCCACATGTCTTTCAGCAATGAACAATTCGGACGCTACCTCCCCACTTTCATCTGCTCCCCTCACCTCTCTGGATCTAGAACTGGAGACTCTCCTCTCTCCAGCCCAGCGAGCACATGCATGGATTACAATGAAGAACAGGATCCTAACGACTATGTCCTCGCCCCCACCAATGCAACTGAGGATAGATCCCAGTGCGAGAGTCCCCTTGATTCTCTCTCCGCAGCAGATAGACGCGCTGAGCCGTTACCACAAGTACCTAGCAGTGAGGCACGAGCTGGTGCTTCTTATCAGGGCAGGACTATCGCTGGCCGACAGAGCGATTCACCTATCCCAGAACCAGTATCTCAGCCTACACGACCAGATACGCCTAGGCCGACTGGTCCCGAAACTACTGGCCCCTTTAGAGAACTTGGTAACCTCCCTCCGTATGCTGGACCAATCCAGACCAATATGGATATAATCCCAATCCCGTTCGCCACCTCTTACTCGTCATATGAAAGTCTCAAGACTCGCGTAACCACTACCCTGGACCTAGCGAAGGCCACAGTACCCATCCACATGTCCGATATCATTACATCTATTTGGTTCCTCATCATCAATCACGAATTCAGTGTCGCCCTCATCGATATGGCCGCTTCAGACTGGAATTACACTGCAGTTCACCTTATCGAAGCTATCGCTAATCTGTGCGCAACCCAATGGCACACCGACATGACCTGTAACGTGATCATGAATCAATACGTCGTTGACCTCATATACCGGCTCATCAATTCAGATATTGAAAAATATATCCAACCTGCACTCAATGCTTTAAGTAGCAAACAAGTACAGATCATACCCCCGGTTCTAGACAGGCAGTTATTTCTTATACACTACGGATGGACCACAACCCCTCACAAGACCCCGAATCGCATGCAAGCAGTTAGACTTATGGAAGGCACTTCTGATATCGCTGAAGATATCCAATTCCATGCCTCCCGTATCATGCAACTCACGCGACAGCAGCATGTACACGCACAAACAGTTTTTCCATTGGATCCCCAGTCTATACCGGTTCCAAAGGCAGATTCCTACAGAACCCTTGCCTTACAAACAGTTATTACGGAACTTACTGGAAAACGGTCATTACAAAAGATCGCTCCAATCATCAGTCCCTTCCCACCTGCGCCTACACCCACATCCGTCAATACAGCACCTGGGAAGTACATGACCCCCTACCAGTGATCTCCAAGACTTAGACAAGGACACTGTTTGATCTGTAACGCGCGAACACACGAGACCATGGCACACGAGGCCGCAGTCGCTTCAACTATTGAACCTGCTAATATGCCACCACCGCCTACACCTGTGAAGACTAGAAAAGGAAAGAAGAAGGCCCCAACCACTCCCCCTTCTCCTACCTTGACTATCGTCAACAACATCTCTAGAAATGTACCTATTCCTAAAGGTGCAATGGGAATGACCACCGAGGACGTCTTGGCCCATAACAAGAAAGTCGCAACAATAAAGAAACCACAGCCTACATACCGCCCTCGACAATGACGAATGACCCGACATGAAGTAACAGTGGAAGAAGATGCACTCCACACGGATCGTACTGGATACGGCGATTTAGACGACGCGGGAATCGCAAACATCACTGGAGAGCCCTACGGGGATTTTTACTAAATCATGCACCCCCCTCCAAAACATTTCCGACAACATGGACCTCTCACTTTCAATGGGAATCGAAATTCCCTCACATACGTTCTAAACTATAAAAAAAAATCTACGTATAATATATAAATTTTACAAAAATATGTGTTTGAAATAGGGACATTTCAACTTAGCGAAGAGCTAATGTTACAACTAAACGACATTACAGTAATGACTTTACGATACGTTCTTACTTTTCTCACGATACGCTTGTTTACTTTGTTCATTAAACATTCTGGATAAGACCGGACTTCTATTTCCATTTACATATGACGTCATTCAGTCACATGATTATTCCATCATGTTCCTTCACCTTCTATAATCAACGAACATAGTAACATACATATACAAACATACGCATATCCCGAGTAGTATATAAACCCGTGTGTACTAGCAGTAGTACCCTAAGTTTAATCTATTCGTTTCAAGCTCATATCTGATCCTGAGTCCAGATCAACTCTTATCAGTTCCCTGAGCGCCTCTCAAGTGATCCTAGTCACTCAGCTATCAATCCTCGTTGGATCTTAGTCGCAGCGCTTCTCGACGAGTGGGCTCGTTGTCTTAGTTCATCCCTATTGCAGGGAACTTCTTGACTGAGCATACTAAGTTCGCTTAGCAGTAACATTGGACTTGCGCGCTCTCTATGCCATTTGCACACTATATTAGGTGGCCATTTAAAGAAGTCGAAGACAAGGGCGAAGAAAGTGAAGAATGAACACTTGGATGCACCCCCGCCACCAGTTCCGAAGGAAATACGTGCCTCTTTCGACTTGCTGGGTTTATTCACCTGGCTCTTATTATGTATTTCGACATCACCCTCGTTCGATATCCATATCAGCGCATGTTCACATGGTGGAGCACAGCTGAAGGAGCTGATACCCCAATACAACAGAAGGACAATATATAGGGATTGGGCGGACCTCAAGCGGTTGGTGCCTAGAGAAGTGACAATCCTATCAAGAAGGATATGGCAATGGCACCAGATGATTGTTTGAGTTCATTTGGCAATGCATCCTCTGATGATAATGCGGTTAGCGAAGGTGACGATTCTGACTTTGATGAGGCCCTAGAGGTATATGAAGTCTCTTTCATGCAAATGAGATACTAAGCAAATTTTGTGCAGCTGCCCGAGAGTGTGGACATGGAGACATTCCTCAGATGGGCCAGCATCTTTGTCTTTCAATTCGTAGGAAAGCAGGCGTTGGAATTTCACTGCGACTCTCAACCCAAGCAGACCCGAGTCAACATATCAGTTCTCGCTTTTGACCATAAAAGGTACAAAGTCCCATCTTGGGATGGTTTCGAGGGCGTCATACAGAAGGCATTCGACAACAACGGAATCTCTCCTCTTGGGGCTTACAGCACTCGAGTTTCCGCCATGCTCAAGGACCTGACGGAAAGCTTCAAATCATGTGACGGCGAACTAGGAAACGTAGTCAATGTTTTTAAGGAGAGTATAGAGCGCCCGACGGGTTCCACTTCAGAAAGAAGCTATCCTGTTGGTACACATTGTGAGGCTGTCCTTGTAACACTTTCAAGGTTCCATCGTGAAGCTATCCTGAACAACGCCGACAAGGATCTGATTGAGGCCTGTGAGGTATATCGACAAGTTACCTAGTGTGAAAGTGTGGCTGACTCAGATTATTCCTCTAGTCATTGCGCAAAGCTGTAATACCCATTGTTACAACTAAAACGCTTTGCAGTAACAACTTACGATATGTTTTCACTTTTTCTCACGATATACTTGTTTACGTCGTTCGATAACCTTCTGGATAAGACCAGACTTCTATTCTTACTTTACTATGACGTCACTCCAGTCATATGATAGTTCCATCATATTCCTTTCGCTTCCATTATCAACGAACATAATAACATACATACATAAATACAACCATACTCCGAGTAGTATATAAATGGCATGTACTAGCAGTAGTACCTTAAGTTTAATCTATTCGTTCTTAAACGCTCACATCTGATCCTGAACCTGATCATCAGTTCTTATCAGTTCCCTGAACGCCTCTCAAGTGATCTTAGTCACTCAGCTCCTAATTCTCACATTAGTCTTAGTCGTGACGCTTCTTGACGAGTGGGCTTGTTGTCTTAGTTCATCCCTATTGCAGGGAACTTCTTGACCAAGCATACTAAGTTCGCTTAGCGGTAACATTAAGATTAAACTTAACATCACTTGGTTGGATAACAATCCATTACCATCACATTAAACTTCCGGAAGGGCAAATCCATAATCACGCACCCCACTAGCCACCACGTCTCAACGAAGATATATTCCCGCACCTCCACCGAACAAAGCCTCATGACACTCAGGCAACCGATACTTCCTAGATCAACAACAGATCGAACTCGACACCAAAGATAATATCTGGAAATACTCTCTTAGTGGAACACACGTTCACTCCAAACACTTTTGGATACCACAGAGACATAACCGACCACCCAATACCTGTGTTCAATTTAAAAATAAATACTACCTAAACCTTGACGAGGTTTACTTTAAAAACGAACATTGGTATTACCAGAATAACACCACAGTCGAAGACGACCTATTCCTAGGACCTATCTGGATACAAGGAGCACCAAAAGATCATTTACCACACGATCTTTTTAACGAATATATTAGCGAGACAAGAGGAACATTCAGAGTTCCTAGTGAATCGGGTTCCGAATCTATCGATTGGAAAGAACCCAGTGACTTACCCGAAACAACACTTCTACCTGCATCAACCTCTACCTTAGTACCCCAAGGAATCGAACATACTGATTCCTCCTCAACTCAGAAACCATCTCCTAAAGGAAAAGGCAAAAAGGACACAACACCGCCTTTACCACCTCTGTCACTGCTCCCACCGTTTTCACCTAGACCACCTCCACCACCTCCACCAGATTCACCCCCAGATCCAGACTACCCGATGGCAGAACAACCCCAACCCAACGGATCTCCCAAAATCCCTACACCAAAACCATTTACCGGAAAGAGAAAAGAAACGAAAACCTTTCTACGCGATTGTGAACTATACTTTGCACTAGTACCAGGATTCACAACTCCTCGACAAAAGATCGCGTTCATATTTCTCTTAATTGGTGGGGACGCCACACAATGGAAGATCAACAAATTGGATAACTTCGAAGCCAATACAGATCTATGGGATAACTACACACTCTTTAAAGAACAATTCACTAAAGATTGGAAGGAAGTGGATAGCCCAGGAATGGCGATTACGAGCATTTACAAAATGCACCAGAAGAAATTGCCTATCGTAGAATATGTCCCATGTTTCAAGGAACTTATCAAACAGGCTAAAATCGAAAGCGATGCAGCTGCTATACCTTTCTTTACACAAGGCTTACAGCCGACTGTCATGGCAGAGATAATGATGCACAATCCTCAAACGTTAGATGATTGGTACAATCTCGCTATGATACGAAGCAACGCCAATAGCCGAATGAAGGTATTCAGTGGCCTGCAGTCAGCACACAAACCAACCTCATCTAGCCGACGAAACGACGCAATGGACATAGATCTAGTAACAATCAGCGCAATGTCTCAATCCGAAAGAGACAGACATTTTAGAGATGCTCTGTGTTTTACCTGTCACCAACAGGGGCACTTAACCAGAGACTGCCCAAACAAGAAAGGCACTAGTTCCAAAGGAAACTGGAACAAGAAAGGAAAGAAGAAGGGTAACCGATTCAATAAGCGGCAAATCCACGCAGCATCGGAAGACTCCGATGACGAAGAAATTCCAGAAGAGAGCGAATGGGAAGAACCCACGGAAAACAATATCCGAGCCCTCTTGAAGAAATTGCCCCTTGAGAAACGTATCAAAATGATGTCTATTGTCGAAGAAGAGGATTTTTAACAATAGGACATCTTACAGTCGAAGATGATCCTGACCGACCCAGTGTAACAATATCTGATATCCATGTAAACTCTTTATTGAATATGAAGATCTTATTACCCATTACACTCGAGTTGGAATACCAGACTGAATCCTCAAAAGCCCTTATCGACAGTGGAGCAGAAGGACTTTTCATCAATTCAAAGATCGCTAATAGATGGAAACAAATTCCCTTAAAGAAACAGATACGTGTCCATAATGTGGACGGAACTCTTAACAAGAATGGCAATATCACGCATAAATGTCTTGTCACCATGATCATCCAGGGCAAACGAACATGTGACTGGTATAAAGTCACCGAACTTGGCGATCAAGACTTTATTATGGGACTTCCTTGGCTAGAGAAGTATAACCCATTAGTCGACTGGAAAACAAAGAAGGTTATCTTCACAGATGACCAAACTAGGACTTTGTCGGTTTTGCGAGAATCACTGTCGGGTCTAGCACAGGATTCACCAGCAGAAAGCGATGCGGATCTGGTAATCAGCTATGTGATGTCACACACAGAGGCT
>QFEO01008959.1:0-15784 GCA_003316615.1 Amanita pseudoporphyria | reverse complement strand
AGCCATTACCGGACTCAATACACCCACATATAAAGACATCCGCGACCGCATCCAAGCTACCGTTACCTATGGTAGAATCCCCATGAACAACGAAACCCAGGAACAGATCATTCGAATCTGGTTCCTCATTCTCCAACACGAAATCCACGCCGCTCTCATAGCCCTAGCCACAGCCAACTGGAACTTTAATGCAGTTAACCTCATCGAGACGATAGCCAACATCAGCACCATGATCTGGCCCATCGAGACCGCTGACGGTCCAAACCTCTTGCAGTTCACAGTAGATCTCTTACACAGACTCATACGAGCAGATGTTGAAAGATACATCATCCCAGCAATAGAAGAAGTACGCCGACATACGATCACAGTCTCTCACATCGAGAGAAACACACGGCAATTTCTCTTGCATCCGACCTGGCATCTACCGCTTTATGTCGCCCCTGACAGGCTCCGAGCTCTACGCTTCACGAAGGATGCTCTGGACTACGCCACAGACATGGCATTCCACGCAGAAAAGATACAACGATTGGCAAAACAACAGCTCACAGGATGCAAGACAGTTTTCCCCTTACCCTACAACCGCCAACCACGATTTGCGTTTGGTGACCCACAGGCTCAAGCAGTCGCTACGGCAATCAACGAGCTTAGTAATCATGGAAAACTATATCCGAGCGCAGCTCCAACTACCTTACCAGCAGCTAATCACAGACCTCATTCACTGCCACAAGGTACCAATCGAAACATCACCCCACAGAGCCCCTATGCCCGTATTGCCCCCAGTAATAACCCGAAACGTAGCTGCCTCGTCTGCAACAGTCGCGGACACCTTACCATCGACCATCCAAAAGACAGTGATACTCCAGTTACCACCAGGAAGAGGCCAACAACTAAAACGACACTTCCTAAACGCCCAGTCAAGAACGTCATCACGGGACAACCAATGTCCAACGCCGAGGTCAAACGACGGAACGACAACCTCGTTTCCCCAAAGCCCTCCTCTTCTTCCCTTGAACTACAGAAGATATCCAAGGAACTAGGCCGCCCATTCAAAGACGACCTCCAGACTAAAATGATGCTTGGTATCGCTACAGAACAGGACTACAAAGACTACAACGCACGCCGCCTTCTTCGGCCCGACTCAATCTTACCCAACCCCGCCTATAAATGAAAAGGAAAAGCGCGCGCACCGTCTTATGTTGAAGATTCCCTGATGGAAGACTACCACCAGTACGACGGCCCTTTCGAATCCGACCCCATCGCCATTGCCAATATGACCGGAGAACCCGTCATGGACAATTACTATTAAAGAGTTAAGTTGCGGACAACTTACTACAGAACGGAGCTAGTGTTACAGTTATACGTGTTCAGGACATTCATACTGTTTGTACTTTTATTTTTCTCTCCATTTAACTCCTCGGACTACATTCTTACCTATGACGTATTCATGACATCACTCCTACGTCATTTCCTTCCATCACCTTCTATATGACTTCATCGTTTATCAACACGCGTCATTGTATACGCGTTCTTATGCTTTCTTTATACTTCTTATGACACTTCCTTACTAGTATATAAAGACCCCGATGTAGTCGATAGAAACCTAAGTTCAACTTAGGTCGTTATATATCACCATTCTTGATAACCTCCTGACTTGAAGCGGATCTTCATATCACACTGAATCTAATCATCCTCACTCTTGTGTACTTAGTCCTAGTGCGCGAGATCATCGAACTCTACATTTGGTACTCGGCGCTTGTTGACGCTGGACTTGTTGGTGACCCACAAGTCCTGTTAGTCCAAGTAGTACTAAGTGTTCTCCGTTATAACACCGGTGGTTTCTTGTTCTCGAGATACTTCTTCTGACCGCTCGGTTTCCTTTTGTTTTTGACGAGGGAACTGTGGCTCGTAATACGGCTTTAGAAGTTTTTCGTTGAACACATTATACACCTTCCATGACATT
This sequence comes from Amanita pseudoporphyria, assembly GCA_003316615.1. Lineage (NCBI taxonomy): Eukaryota > Fungi > Basidiomycota > Agaricomycetes > Agaricales > Amanitaceae > Amanita > Amanita pseudoporphyria. The sequence goes on along the minus strand of QFEO01008959.1, from coordinate 13,824 downwards.
GGGATTTTTAGGCGGTATGATCCAGCGTTGACCTTTTCTACAATTTCGAATGGCCCGGCGAACTTATCGTCAAACTTCTTTATTTTGGCGGTGGATGGTAGATTTTCCGTGTTGAGAAACACCTTATCTCCGGGTCTGTATTCTCGGGCGGGCTTTGTATGCTTGTCGTACTGTTTTTTCATTGACATAGCGGCCTTTTCTAAGGCGACGGACGCCTTTGCTCGAGTATCCTCCATTTCTTCAAGAAACTGAGTCACGAAGGGGGAGCGGGTTTGTCCTTGTGTTGGCAGTCCTTTCCTTGGGTGGAATCCGTAGTTCATCCAAAACGGGGAGTATCCGGTTGCTGAATGTTGCCTATCATTGTAGCAAAATTGAGCTATTGGCAACCATTCTGCCCAGTCCACCTTCTTGTGGTCTACGAACATCGTTAGGAAGGTTTTTACTTCCTGGTTTACTCTTTCCGTTTGTCCGTCGGTTTGTGGATGATACGCAGTCGACGGGTTTCCCTTTATCCCTAGCATTTTGTAGAACTCTATCATGAAATTGGATACGAATTGAGGTCCTCGATCGCTGATGATCTTCTTGGGTATTCCGTGGCTCCGGAAGATGTGGTCTCTGAACAATGCGGCGACTCCTTGCGACGTTAGCGCTCCATGGGTTGGCAGAAAATACGACATTTTGGTTAGTCGATCAACCACTACAAATATCATATTGTGTCCCTTGGAGTCTGGTAATGGTCCTATTAAGTCCATGGATATTACTTCCCATGGTTCGTCGGGTATTTCGTTTGGATTTAATGGCGCGGCCTTAGGTTGTCTATCCGGCTTAGCGGTCTGGCAAGTGCGACATCCCTTGGTGTATGCGTCTAGGTCTTCCTTTAGTTTGGGCCACCAAAATCCTCTCGTTATTAGTTCTAATGTTTTCGCTACGCCTGGATGCCCCCATGAGTGGTGTATCGCTATGATTTCTTCTCTTAGTCGAATAACTCTTGGAACGTATATTCTTTCTTTGAATAATACTGTGGTTCCATCGAGCCTCCAGCCTTCGGTTTTGTTTCTGATTGCTTCGAGTACTTGTAAGTCCCACATGCCCCTGTCTACTTCTCGAATATCGTTAATGATTTCTTCTATGGCGCGATCGTCGTCCATAAGTCGATTGTCCATATGGCTTATAAACAGGTTGTCTTTGAGTAAAATGATGTTCTCATTGTCATTCTCCCCCCCCTTATGGTCCGCTCGTCTCGAGAGAAGGTCGGCTTTGCTGTTTGACTTCCCTGACCGGTGTTTTATAACGAAGTCGTATTCCTGTAGATCTAATATCCATCGTGCCTGTTGCCTATTTAGGTTCTGCGGTTTTCGGAAGTACGTGAGGTTTTGATGATCTGTTAACACTTCTACCGTGTGTTTTGATCCTTTTAGGTATTGGGCCCATTCGTAAAATGCATGCATGACCGCTAGCATTTCCTTATCGTAGATTTCATAGTTTCGTTCTGCGTCATTCAGGCTTCTTGATATGAAGGCGACTGGTTGCCATATCCCCTGTGCGTTTTCTTGGGAAAGTATTGCACCTATAGCGTAATCTGATGCATCGGTTTCTACTCGATATGGTTTATCATAGTCTGGAATGAGTAGGACGGCTTCCTTTTGAACCTGCTCTTTGAGGTGGTCAAATGCTAGTTCCTGCGCTACTCCCCAACTCCAATCTACCTTCCCTGTTAGCGTTGTCAATGCTTTGGCTAGCTTTGCAAATCCTTCCACAAATCATCGATAGAAGTTGATGAATCCTAAGAATTGCTGTAACTCCCGTTTTGTCTTGGGCGTGGGCCATTCCAATATGGCCTTGACTTTTGCCGGATCCATACGGATTGAGTTGTGACTGATTATTAATCCTAAGAACTCGATGTGGTCTTGGTCAAAGAAACACTTGTCCGGTTTTAGGGATAACTGGTTTTGTCCCAATTTCTCCAAGACCTGCCCCACCTGTTGGCGATGTTCCTCTTCTGTTTTTGAGAAGACCAAGATATCGTCCATGTATATGACGACCCATCCTTGCGCTATTTCCTCTCGGAATAGGTCATTCATCATTGTTTGAAATGTGGCCGGTGAGTTCGTTAATCCGAAGAACATGACCAGTGGTTCGAATAACCCCCTATTCGTCCTGAAGGCGGCCTTCCATTCATCTCCTTCTTTTATCCGGATATTGTTGTATCCCCAGCGAACGTCCATTTTGGAGAAGTACTTAGCGCCACTGAGTTTATCTACCAGTTCTCCAATAATTGGTAGCGGGTATCGGTTTTTTATTGTCATATCATTGAGTTTCCTGTAATCCTGTACCGGTCGTAATCGGCCGTCCTTTTTCTTAACGAAGAAGAATGGTGATGCCATGGGCGATTTACTGGGTCTGATACGTCCTGACTCTAGGTTTTCTTTCAGGAACTCCTCCAACGCCTCTTGTTCTGGCCTATTCAGCAGATATATCTTGCAGTCTAATGGTTTGGATTCTGGTAATAGCTCAATCGCATGGTCCCATGGCCTTCTTGGTGGCATTTCATCAAATGACGTTTTCTCGAACACTTTTTTGTACTTTAGGTAGTGTTTCGGTACCGCTTCTTCCATTGATCGATCCTTATGGTTTTCGATTGCAATGTCCATCGCTGTTTTCGCAAATGCTCGATTATATTCTTTACTACTCATGCAGGTTGCGAATTCTTCTGGTCCGAAGTGTACCGCCAAGATCCGATCTCCGGATTCCATTGGTTCTATCTCTTCTGGTGAATCTTCTGGTTCCCCGAAGATGCTCCTGTTCCAACATTCCGTTGGACATTGGTTAAACTCTACTTCTCCTTTATCCCAATTGATACTTGGGTTGTGTCTGTTTAGCCATTCGTGTCCCAGGAATAGATCTGATTTTCCAAGGCTTGATACCGCAAATTCTAGGATTTCTTCGTGTCCTCCAATCGTGACTTTGATTTGACACATATCTTTTAGATATCCGTCTCTATTAAGAGATCCGTCCGCGTTAAATACTGGTACTGGGTGTGGTAGTCGTCTGGTTGGAATTTGATACTGCTCCACGAATTCCCGGTTGATGCATGACTGTGTGCATCCTGAATCGATCAATCCTACAGCTGCTATTTGCTTATAGTTATCCAGCCGAGTGAGCGTTAAGTCGATTTTAACGTCCTTCCGCTGTAGTACCTGTTTAATCTGTGGTTGCTTCTGCATTTTTTCCAGGAACCATAATACGTCCTTTTCCGATGCCTTATTTAAATCCGAGATCATTTCCAGGGTTACTTCTTGCTTTCGCGTTTCGTGTACCCAAGCTTTTAAATCCCTCTTTGCTGTTTCGGCGTCTTGTTCCCAGATTCTCCGTACCATCCATGGGTTGCTCCATGGTTTGAACGCTTTCTTAGTCGCGCTTATTGGTGCATTCCTCAGATAATGAATATGTTCGCTTAACTCATTGTTTATTAACGAGTTTACGTTTACATCACTATCTGTATGTTGTACAATGTTCTTGACCAGTGAATCGGAATGCGATTCATTCACTGGTCTGGTCCAAAACCCAAATCCTTGGCGACTTCCTGTTTATCGCCCTCGTTCATATCCTTTATGATCGCCCTAATGTCCAGTAATCCTAGTTCCCATATGCGCGAGTTTCCCTTGTCGCGTTTCGGCTGCTTGCAATCCTTGGCGAAATGTCCTGGTTTTCCGCAGTTGTAGCATTTGAACGTATTCTTTTTCTTATCGACGTCCATCGTGCTGGGATCCGGACTTGTACTTCCTCCAAGGTTGGCTGGTGGAGCGGCTGTAGTCATTTCCTTTCCTCCCTTCCATTTTCCCCATCGTCCCTTGTCATTCTTTTCTTCTTTAAAGGTGCTTTTAAGCTTGCCTTTTTCCCCATATTGTTCGTGCGCGTCCATGTATGCACGTGATAACTTAACGGCGCGCTTAGTCCATTCTTCTAAGTTGTCATCATCCAGCGCTCCTGATTTGACAATTTCGAACCCGAGTCCGGGCATGAGTCCAGCGCGGAACTGTGCTACTAATGCCATGTCGTTATATCCGGTTTCTTCTGAGAGAGCCTTGAAGGCGACGATGTATCGCTCGGCGTTAATGTTATCTTGTTTTAGCTTGGCCAGCCGTTGTTGGGCGTCTCGCTGTGTTTCCGTGGTGACGAAGAATCCCTGTGCCTGTTTCCGAAAATCTTCCCAGCTGGTGAATGGGTATTGAAGGCTTTCTCGGCCAAACTCCATATTATTTCGCTGTTCTATCGTAGAGTTTTGGTTGGTGGATTTCCTTTCATCTTGGGTCCACTTGTCCCACTGTTCTTCTGCTTCTAATAACTCCTTCATTCGGCTAGTAGCCCATGCTCCGGCAAAGTCTTCTTCTCCGCCTTTGATTCTCCTAAGCGCCATATGGAACTTCCTGCAGATCGTTTTAGTGTCGGTTTTGACAAACTCTATTTCTCGGAAGTATGAGTCCCATTCTCTGAACCAGGCCGCTATTTTCCTAGGATCTCCGTTGTAGTCTTTCGGTGGATTTTCCTTGATCTGCGGTCCCGTTTTGGTCGAAGGTTCCGATGAAGCGGTTTGTTCCACTGTTACGTTTACTGGCTGTCGAAGCGCTCTGATGACTTCTTGTAGAATATCCGCTGCTGCTTGTGCGGTTTCCGTTCTGGCACTGTCTATCTGCGTATTGGTTTGTTGAGCGATTCTCCGGGCTTCTTGCATCTGCGCTCGTCTTGACGGCGTCTCGATGTCCGATGGTGCTGGTGGCAATTCTACGTGATTGGGTGCTCCCTGCGTGAACCAATGGTTATATCCCCAAAATACCGATAGGATTGACGCTGCTACTGTGGTTGGTAGAACGTATTCGGACCCTATTCGCTCCTGTTGCCATAACAGAATCGTATTTTCCAGGTTGGCTCGTCGTTCTACTTCGTCCCAGTCATAGGTTCCATAGACGTTAGGTACTATATGCACGATGTTGAGGGATTCGTCGGTTGTGGTGATGTCAAACCTGACGTTTTTTCTCCTGAGTCGTCTGCAGTTAGCCAGTTGTCGCCATCCTGGTAGTTTTTGCCAAATGAACGGCGCGTGGAACTTGTCGTCAATGAGCCATAGGTAGCAGTATCCTTCCATCATCCAGATTGGAGCCGCAGAGTCGTTGATTCGTCCTCTCCATCGAATGGCGAATTCGGATTCCGGGTTGTGGACGGGCGGAAGCGTTGGTTCTCCTTCTAGTTGCCAGAACCATCCATCGATTCGTTGTAGTTCTGCCCGCATGTCCTTATTCCTATTGGCCATTTCTATTGCTCGCTGAATGAGGAACTGTAGTTGGTCCTGGTCGTCGACCATCCATCCTTGTTGGATTGCATAGATCACCTTTTCTGCTTTTCGGATTTCCTGCATGCAGTCCTCCACGATTCCCTCCATTGAGTCTAGGCTAGTCTGGAAGTTACTTGCTAGAACCGTGAGTCGCCTTCGGCGTCTGGCTTCTGCCTCCGTGTCTGGGTCTGGGTTATCTGCTCCGATGCGCTTGGGATCTTTGTTGAGCGATTCGTGTAATGCCTCGATTCCGATCATGTTCCAATTGTATTCCCCATCGACGTCTGGTATGATATGAACATGTCCGTCTCGTTCGTTGATTTGGAACCAAACATCTTCCCTGGCCATCCATCGTAGTTGGTATAGCTCGTTCCAGGAGATATTTTTCTTCCACCAACGTGTTTCATAGTACTGGGCGTCGATTAGCCATAGATAGCAGAGTCCGGGTTCCTCCCATATCGGCGTTTCAGATTCGACGCTGCTTGTGTCGGCATTCGCGACGTCTTCAGACCATTGTAGTATTGTCTGCCAGGTGTGTTGGGGTTGTAGCGTTGTCTGATCCAGAAACATTTTCTTGTTTCCGAATTTGATTGCCGACCATCCGTTTCGGAGCATGTATTGGAATCGCCTCATGCTGTATGGGTTCCTGGCAGCGTGTCTGGTGATCTGATGCACATGTTGCTTGTCCGTTATTACCTGCGACAACTGAGCTTTGAACCGGTTCCATTCCTGTAGGCTAATTTCTGGTTCTAGATCGTCTCCGAGATACTCCGACCCGTTGCCGTTGAGCGCATGCATCAACCTGTTCCTTTCCTCGTTTGACAGTACTTTCCCGTAGTGGCGAAGGCAATCTTCGCCTCCCAACTCCCAAAGCATGCACTGGTTGGATACGTTATCCAGCAGCGCCTTTCATACTTCGGATCCTGTCCCGAAAAGTCCGAGCATTTGCTCCAGGACTTGTAGTTCTGCGGATTTGTGAATAATCCGCCTCCTTTCTTTCCTTGTGATTATCTGGGGCACGTAACATGCCCTGCGCGTGATGCGCCCTCCCCAGACCTGTCGCTTGCACATTTCTGCGCAGTGGTCACATGCGAGGTGTTCTACCTCGACTAATTCCTTGTCATCTTCGTCGAATTCCTCCGTGTAGAGGATGGTGGTGGCGAGGGCTTTGTTGCCCTCGGCGTCGGACTTGCAATGTCCAACCTCGCAGTTTTCAACGAACCTTTCTTCTATAGTTCGTTCTTCACCCGTATATTCAATATGGACAGCGGGTTGTCGTCTAGTTGCTGGTACCCGCGCAATAACGGTTGAGGCTATTTCTGCCTCGTTGGCGGCGCGACGCTTGGCGATCCACTGATCCCAAGCTTCGTCGATTTCTTTGAGCTCCGCGAGCTCGGCCAGGTGCTTTTCAAGGCGACGCTTCGCCTTTAATTCTTTTTGGTATTTAAACCAGGCTTTGACATGGGCACTCTGCTGAACGGCGTGAGTGTGGTGGGAGGTGGTCAGCCTCTCCGATTCCTCATTGTATGCCCTGACGTTGGGCGCGATTTCGGATGTGAACAGGGCTACAGCCTGTCCAAGGGTCATTGATAGGTGCGGTACCAGGTAATTGAACCTGAACCAAGTCGACTCAACCAGAGGAGTCGTTCTCGACATGACGGTGGTGATTGTTGTGATAGTTGGTCCTTCAACTTGTATATGTACGTGCATGTATCTAATGCTGTGTACTTCTCTGCAGGAGACTCCCAAATTGGGTTAGCTCGACTGCACAGGTTTATGAGGGAATTAAGCTAGTGGATCCTCTTCTTCGGCAAGACGCTTCCTAGCTAGGAAGGATGTCGACTTTTCACTCGCCAGGTAACACACGTTTCCCACGTGGTATACCAGATCTAGTCAGGGTCAAAATACGGTACTTCGCCGTCGCACCCCTGCACTAGTCTTGGATTTAGAGTCTTTAAGAGGTTCTGACGCCCTGTGAATGGACATTTTCTTCTTCGTGATAGTGTGCCCGGGTTTTCAGCCTACGGCGACAATGAATGTCAAGCCAACGGCACACCACTCCTTGATACACACTATGGAGCTGGCCGGCTCGAAAGGTAGAATTGGGGCTGCCTAGCGGTCGCGAGTTATGTGTGAGAGCGAGAGTAATACTTTCATGGTTATGTCAGAAGGCACAAGTCACCCCCAGGCTCACACAGAGTCTCTGGCTGCTAACCCTACACAAGGGAAAAGCAAAGATGATGATAGAGCAGAGACGACCATGAAAGTGGGGATCGCCTTCTAACTACTACACTTATATACTACTGGTACGGAGTAAAGTAAACGAATGTAAAGAGAAGCATGTGTGATGTGCATGTCGCATAGCCTCGCACAGCCGTGTAGATAAATAGAGAACCAAACAGAGGTAAAGAGACGAACAAAGAGAGCGGACCTCATCCATAACTATGAGTCACAGGTCGTGACCAACTTCCATAATAGGGATTTGAGTATAAGTCGTCATTGAGGTTATAGAAAAAGCTCGGATTCGTAACACCCGGTCCATAGCTGCCGTTATTGAACTATGTCGGGATGTAATGACAGTCTTGCATTCAATTTACTTCGACTTCGTTCCCGTGGATGAACGGGTCCCTTGGCTACAATGGCAAAGAGAGCGGGTTATACAGACTCTGCCAGCTTGGGCGCGAATACGGAGTAGGGCAACGCTAAGAGATCACGACGTCGACGTAAATCTTTCAAAATACGCAGGGGATCTAGCGTATGTGATTGCTGATCATCAAGGAAAGCTTGACATCTTCATCGTACCCCGCTTACCAGTCAAGCCCATATCGTTCGAGGAGAATCGAGACGGTACCAAGAAAAAATTTCGCGCCAAGATTGAGTCGAGGCTCCTCAACCCATACGTCTTATTCCCAGAGACCGAGGAAGACGATGGAAGTCTCGTGCGATTAGATCATCGAATATACTGGCACCCACCTAAGCCGGTACAATTTGAGCGCCGCCGAGATGGCCTATTCAAGATCAAAGGAAAACGATGGAAGGATACGTACATTTTTCCATTCGCTGTCTTTTGGAGTGTACCCGAGGAAGCCCTTAAGCTCGTGGACGTGGTGCCTAGTGTGCCCGAATTAAAATTATTTTTCGAAGGGTCATCGGTCGGGGAGGCAAAACTGGACTTCCCATCTCTAAACGCTGAGTTTATGAGATGCAGCTTCGAACTATTTGCTGCAGCACCAGTCGAGCCTGGGCAACAAATCGCAGTGCGGATCGGGTCTCAGACTGAGGAAATAGGAACTGTGGTGGACTGCTTTGGAGGAGAAATAACGGTCGAGCTCGAAAGCACTAAATCGATTGTAGTTGTCCCTAGAAAAGACATCAGGCGCATTTACGATACCGGCGCTATGGTCAGAGTAATCGATCGGTCGTCTCCACATCAGGGCCATGAAGGATGGGTATTGAGTGTCGTGAATGGAACCGCGTTAGTTATCGACAAGACTTCCAAATCTGAAGTATGAAACCCGTTATTGAATTGAAAGGATTGCATTGCTGATAAACCCTTTTTAGTTTGAAGTGAAGACATGGCAACTCGTGCCTCACGATCTTTTTGAAACCCCTACTAGAATGCAACTAAGGATTGGAGATAGCGTCCAGGTAGTGAGCCCTATATCTCCTCATTACTTATGGTATGGCAAAATCCAACAAATTACGGCCACGGTTGTTGAGGTAGCAAGAGTTGGTTCTGGAGAAAAGGTAAATGCATTTTGCATCCTTTCGTCACCCTACGTTGCTTATATGGATAATAGTTTAATGTTATACCTTGGTTTCTTCGAGTAGTTGATGACATCGGATCCGGCAAGGAAACCAGCCGTCAAAGCGTACGTTTGGGGAAATATGATACATACAGTGAACTAGTCAATACGAAAGTCGTAATTGCGGGACAACACCACGAGAAGGGTCTTAGAGGTCGGATCCGTGAACATGTCAGCAATAATGTCATGTGAATTGAACTGGAATCCGGTGCGAGGATAATTGATGTACACGTCAATTTCCTCATTTCTACGTGAGTCCTCAAGATATCATTAGTCCCAGCAAACCTAACGACAATCTAGGCAAGCGACTGGCAGAGATGTTTGCCTTTATCACCAAGGCCCCTCCTCAATACCAAAGGGAACATATACTTACCCTCCTCCACTCGATGGCCCATCTATAGCTAGGTCGGTTACGCCAGGAACACCTATTCCTGGAACACCCAGGGATGGAACACCAAGTCCAGAAGAAATAAAGGCCCCCTCTGAAACAATATGCTACGAGGATGAAGGTGAAATATTGCCCCTCTATTGAATAACATCCATTCTCATAATTACCAATCAGTTATTCCTTTAGATTGGCTTCAAAGAGAAAGTCTTAAGCACAAGCGGATATGGGCTTTCATTCGAAATTCCATCTTGGACCCATTTAGTGGACACGGCGGGTTTGCAGGTGGGAAATACGAAGGTCAGCGTGTCCTTGTCATGGAGGTGGACACCGTCAATGCTGTACATGTCATCCCATCGCGAGGGACACACGAAAATCAACTGCGCATCCCTTTGCGCTTCCTATTTCCACAAAGGCCGTCCGGAAAGTCACAAGATGTGGTAGTAATCGAGGGTGACCATATCGGACAAGTATTCACCATGCGTCAATCATCCAAGCCGGGTATGTTTACCCTGATACCTCACGGGCGAAAATTTACCAAGAATACTGCTGTCTACACGGCCGAAACAAAACGCTTAGCACGTTGTGACCCGCTACGGTAGCAAACATCATATGTACAATAATGTTCTGTATCTCACTTCACTAGATACAATACGAATAAATATGTCTCAAAGTCTGCAAAAGGTAAGCTGATTTGTGAGGTAGTAGATAAATAGGATGCAGACTCCACACTTAAATGTACGCACATCCCTCTGCTATTATCTAACATATACTAATATGTTTAAGGTTACAGATCATGATTGAGGTGATGATCGACGATCACTAACTCAATCATAGGGAAAATCTATGGTGATAATTTAATTATTTTTAGATGAGTGCGCAGGGCTGGTTCGAATACTGGGTTTGGATCAGCCGGAAGAACATGAGGTGAGTGTAGTTGCTTGTTTCTACTCTGAAATATGTCGGTTAGAAGGGCCGCGCGTCCATCGAATAGCAGCAAGAATAACGGCGAAGGATCCGCACCTGATGTATCCAAGCACACATTCTATGTTGTCAATACTCAAATGAGTCCGATTAAACATAGCTGCTCAATGGCTTGTCGATGCTGTACGTTCATCCTGTTTTTCGTAACTTATCTATTGAACGATTGTCAGAGAGACTATTTATGTATTTTATCGCGGGCCATTTCGGTTGCGAAGGAGTGCATATATATTCACGATTGGTGGTTATCACACGACCGTAAAAGTCGTCTTCCTAGCGTGGCACGGCAAATGACATACCCTCTCCCCTGAGCCAACATCGCCGGAATGCGTGGACGGATCGTGGATGGATCATGGACAGATCGTGGACGGATCATGGACGGATTGTGGACGGATTGTGGACCCTGCATGGAGTATGCGTGGAGTATGCGTGGAGTGTGCATTGAGAGCGTAATGGATGCATGGAGCGCGTGGAGGATGCGTTGAGGGGACCATGGACGTTGGTATAGTCTAGCAAAAGATTTGCTCGGCTCACGCAATTGCGCGCATTCCATGGACCGTATGCCTACCTCTAATCCACGCTACTTCACACCCTTCCACGTCATTCCACGGATGGATCATGCATGATCATGCGTGGACCATGCTGCTCCACTGTGATTGTGCGTGGAATTGCGTGGAATTGCATGGTCCATGCATGATCACGCATGATTCATGCAGTTTTGTCCAATTCCGCGGTTCATAGAATGTTCCTCACACAGGTGAGAATTTTGCTCACTTTCAAAAGTGAACTCACTTTGACCACTTCCAGCAGTTTTGGGACTTTCAAAAGTGCCAAAAGTGCTGAAAGTCAACCCTGCCATTTTCCTGATGCAGATGGTAACAATGATTGGTTTGATGGCTGATTTGATTGTACAGCAACATCAACATCAATATCCATGATGTCATGGCACTATTTATTGTGAGAGGATAGCTGCAATGCTGAGGGAAGACAGTTACCACTGGCAAGGCTCTACATGAGCAACACAGCAGGAGCGACACAGCAGACACGGCAGAGAATAAAACCCAGAAAATTGATTATTACATCAGCGAACCATGCCGCGTGATTTATTTGTATATGTTATATGCCAGTCTCCCTGGTGCGTTCAAGCTTACATAACATCGTCAAGCTAGCACGGGCGAGATTGGGAAGGAGTCTGCAAGAGACCTAGCTTTGTCAAGCAAGGTTATGGGTAGCAGCGGCAATCATTGCTCCTTCGTTCTACTAGCAGAGTTTCATATTTATGAAGGGGCACAACTGAAGTACCAATTTCCTCAACCTCTCGGGATTGATGAAGGGTTTGCAGTTCCATTCTCCCAGTCCTTTCACTTAAGATTCACTGCAAAGCAGAATGCTCGCCATGTCCATGCTCCCTGATGGTGCGGAGACGCAATCGGATGATTGGACGATTTTCTTTCTCAACCAGACGCCTTTTAATACAATATCACCGGTACTGGCGTTAGAGACGCCTGAAAAGAAGCGTCTGAATCTCGTGGGCGAAGAACGCTCTACAGAGAGAGATAGGCAGAATTGTGAATTGCTGTGCGTTCTCAATCTTGTACGGACAAAGAAGGACAAGACTTTGAATCGGTAAGCATCGCCTATCGATCATTCTCAAACCTAAGCATACCTACCATCAGAGATTAGCGGCGCAAAGGTCCTCGCGTTGGCAATTTGTACTCGGCACCCATATATACAAATATTCAAGGTTGGCTAACTCATACTGTGCTAATAACGATAGTTAACAACACTTAAAAGCCATTCCTTCTTCTTGCTCTTGACGATTACTTCTCTGACCCATCACAAGATTGTTTAGCCCGCCTTTTCGATGCTGTGAATTCTATGGATCTGTCGCTACTTCCGCGATTAACTAGGCACGAAAAGTTGGTTATGCGCTTTTCAGAACGGAAGGACATCTTCTCGGAGAAATTCCCCATTATCATGCCGCGAGATACGCATCTCTGTAATACTTGCAGTGGCATATCATCTCCTGGTAGTTGTAACCATCATCCTGGCACATCGGGCGGATCAACTTCGAGCTTTGAGGATGGGATGTTTTTGCGAAATAAAGATGGTGAACAACAGCTGGATAAAGGCAAGGAAACCAATTACGGCCAAAGTAGCGACCCAAACGGCCACAGTCAACGAAATCATAATCAGTCTTCTATTTCTACTTTCTCCCTGGGAGACAGTACGGTTTGGGTTGGAGATGACATGGGCATACTCTCAAACAAGGTGGACATCGACGGAAGATTCTCAATGGCCACCAGCTATACTGCAATCGATATGGAGGCGAGACGAAACTCTTTGGACGCCTCCTCATCGTCTTCTCATGCACATGGCAAGGAGCAAGGACGCCAAGTCAATGTCACACCTGGGTACTTTGATAATTCGATTCGAACAGCAATGACCAAGGATACGCATTTCTTTCACACAACAGTTGCTTACAGGGATCATCAACTTCCTATCAAATTGCCGTTATCGACTTTTCTGGAGGAAGTTGGTGACGTACGTCTAGATAACCTTAATGGTTGGGGATACTCACATCACACAGTACTCGCTTATTACACTCGTTAAAGTATTTTCGTCCCATCAGTTGGTCTCAGGACCTCAACATCCTCACTTGCACACGAACGGGCCACAAACCCATCCGATAATTTTACTTTTCAACGCCTTAGTTACAGGGAAACGTATCATATTCTTAGGGCACAAAAAACCGGCAGGTGACGTCTCTAGTTTCGTTCTTGCTGCATGTGCCTTGGGCTCTGGATGCGGTGTCGTCTTAAGAGGATTTATTGATCGGGCCTTCCCATACGCAAATCTCGAAAATCGTGATGAATGGGAAAATGTGTAAGTTCCCTATCAAATAACCATGTCATATGCGTTGATAATGGCAAACAGTCCAGCTTACATCGCAGGTGTCACAAATCCGATTTTTGAGTCTTCTCGAGCATGGGACTTACTGCTGGATATAAGTTCTGGAGCTGTTACCATTTCCAAAGACATCCATCTCGGGTATCCAGTCTCCAATGTACCGTTCATACAACCTTCACGTGGGGTTATGAAATCGGAACCCTCTATTGGTAACGAGGACGAAGTCGGACGTGCATTGAAGGAGCCAAAGATAGATGGCGGAGGAAAAATTGACTATAATGCTGACAAAAATTTTATTGATGACGTCCGTTTATGTCCAGTTCGACGTATTCATTGCCTAACCATGAACAGATACGCACTGCCATTGAAGACCACTTTGGGGAAAACCTTGTCCGTATGAGATTCACGGAGTA
>QFEO01008537.1:0-27454 GCA_003316615.1 Amanita pseudoporphyria | reverse complement strand
CCCTGTAGGGCGAGTGAGGACAACGAATGGGCGATGGAGGTGTTCAAGTGGTGGTAGTAAATGAAGGACACTTGACGGAATGAGGTAGGTTGAAGCAATCAACCCCAAGCACGGGGAATGTTCCCACAAACAAACGCAACTCCCATTACGCAACAATTACGCTATCTACTTACGCAGGTTCTCCATTATCGCATTGGCGTATTCAACCGTCGTCGCCTTGCCTCCCAGGTCCCCTGTGATGGTCTTGCCCTCTGCGATCGTCTGCGGCGTGCTTAGCGCCCATGTCACACAGTCCTATGTGCTACTCACCAGAAGCGTTGCCTTTTCAATTCTATTCGCAAAGCTGTCCAATTTCATATGCCTGTAACAGGTAATTGTCAGGCGGGCCGCTCACGACCCTAGATTGGATTCTTTTCTTACCGTAGCATCATAAGCGACGATAACAAAAGTGCAGTAGGGTTAGCAAGGCCTTTTCCTGTAAGGCAAAATGTCTCAGAAATCTGCTACGGCCCCAGTAGCAATTGCATCTCGCACCTGCAATATCAGGGGCAGAACCATGGACTGCTTCAAATATCGAAGCATCCTGGTGTTCTACATCAGACAAACCCGAATATGAGTAGCATACAGAAGGCTTACCCGTCCGATGTTGCCTGAGGGGGTTAAGCCCAGGCCACCGATAAGGCCAGCACACATGTCTGACAATATATCGCCATACAAATTGGGCATGACCATAACGCGGTCAGAAAATGGCTTAGGATTGCTGACAATCTAGCGCCATGTCACCAGAACGGTTCATTGGGTAGAACGCAGCGCACCTGAAGGCAGACACGGTCCAACAAATCCTCGTCATAAGCGACGTCAGGGAATTCCTTAGAAACCTCGCGACACGCAGATAAGAACATTCCATCTGACATTTTCCTGCAGATGAGATTAGACCAACCCTGGATGCATAAGCTGACTTGCATACATAATGTTGGCCTTGTGAACGGCAGTAACACGTTTCCTGCCACTTGACTGAGCATAGTGAAATGCGTACCGGGCGACACGTTCTGAAGCATCCCATGTAATCAGCTTGATAGACTGAACAACACCATCCACGATCTAAAAGATGCTGTCAGAAGGAAAAAGTGGGGTCGTACAGACACGTGCGAACCTCATGTTCAATCCCTGAATATTCCCCTTCGGTATTTTCTCGGATGAGAACAGTATTTACGTCGTCGTATGGAGTCTTGAAGCCCTTAATAGATATACATGGCCGCACATTTGCAAACAAGTTGAAAGTGCGCCTCAGGGTCAAATTCAACGAAACGTGACCCTTCCCAACTACATTGCTAGTGAATTATGAAGTTGACGAACGACACAACGCGCTTACTTGGTGTGGCAAGTGGCCCTGAACGGAGAGATTAGCAGTATTAGCGCATAGAGACAGTTGTGCGGTTCACCTTTCAAAGCTACTGTATTCTTTTTGACGGATTGAATGGCCGAATCTGGTATGACCGTCTTTCCGCCTTTTAGCACGGGCGTAACGCTGACCTCCTCCCAGTCAACAGGGACCTGAATTCCATGTAAGTCATAGCCCAGAAATGCCTATGTAGGCATACCTCTGCCGCAGAATAGATATCTTTAACGGCCTTGCTAATTTCAGGACCAATACCTGTAGCCAACAACTTCAGCTTCAAAACCTTTCCAGTAGGTTTTGAAAAACGCACCATCTCCCGGTATGAGTGTCACAGAATATTTTCCCTATTTTTCCCCCAAGTCAGTCTATATATAATGGCATAAATCCAAGGCTTGCGTTAGAACCCTTTCGGCCGGCGAAAGCAGCAGTCGGTGCTGTTGAGGCATAGCGCCGCAGTACCTGGGAATAATGAAGGTGAGATTGAGAATTCAGACACTATTGGAACATGTACGAGTGATCTCGGGGCAGCAAGTGGCCTAGGTAGCATTTCGACAAAGAAAAGTAAAAAGTTGACCCTGACGTTAACGTTCCTTCCCGGTCCGATACGTAATTGATCCGTAGTTGCAATCGCCAAAAGATATGCTAAGAGACTCAATACACGATCTATCTAATGTCATTTCTGATAATGCCCGCGCTCAGCTACTCAACAGTCCGTGTAATTGCTGTCGGAACTGCTCTACCCGCTCCGCCTCTTCCGTCTCCACGCCCGTCTCCAACGCCTATTCCGGTGAGCAGGATCCATCACTAATTGCGGGAAACGACGTACTGGTAGTGCAGCGTCAACCTTCCCTGCCTGCCCGAGCTTGCCATCCGTGAGCTCAAAGAGAACTTTGTCCACCTCTTCATCAGCTTCCACTTCGAGCTCTTCATCGTCATCCATTTCCAGCGTATCTTCCAACATCTCCTCCATAACTCCAGCCTAGGGCATTAATAAGCTATACATAATGGAGCACAAACCATGTCATCATCACCTTCGTCATCTCCATACTCATTTGCCGCATTGTTTGACTTATTTGAGGCAATCTAATGAGGGTATTGGAAAGCTTCATAATCTCTGTCGACTTTTGTAACGACCCTGTAACTTTTACCATTGCTAAAAAGGATATGAAACCAGAACAACTCCATAGGATAATTTGCCCACCCAACTGATGCGATAGCTGCATGCCAATAGAACCCAGCCGCGCTTTGCTCACAGATAGCCGATCCTTCTGTTTATTGCTTCGAACGACCTCTTTTGCAAGTATGCGAGCAGATTTGACGTCGCCCTTGCCGGCCAACTGCTTTACCGATTGGCGTGCTTTCGCCGTTGCCATGTCAAGCTGTATAACTCGGTCATACAAAACAAATCATTGACGTAGTAGTTCACCCAACCTGCCTCATCTCGCGATCAAGCTGACGAGACTCGGCACGCAACTTTGTCTGCCAGGCTCTGACACGTTCCTCTGGTGTCGGTCCATATAGGAAACGATTGATTGACTGCATCGAGTAAGTACGGCGGACAAGTCAAGCAGTATGTGACGCGAAGCAGGTTACGTACATCATTGTTTGTCTAACTACTCATACACAATGACACAGCATACATACATAAGATATACATAGATCATACAAATAGCAGTCGCAGATAGCAGGAGGGAAAACATCTAGGTGCTGGCGTCTAGGGAGCACGCTGAATCTGATTCACCAGTGCTTCCCAGTAATTCCAATCTTCTAATCCTGACAATGACCGTAAATCCGATCCATTCGTGTTGGGAGGCTGCGCCCATCCCGAGAAATCGGCACCACCGGGGCCGCCCCAGGACAGAGCACCAGTAGAGGCATCTACTGGTGCATTACTAACCGTGCTACACCAATGATCCAGTAGAGACTGTGCTACAGTGTCATCGTCAATGTTTCCTGGGCTAGCAGACGTTGTTGGAGAGTGTACCACATCCGAACTATGGTGGAGTCTTGAAAATGTCGGAGAATGTGCAGCATGGCTCGAGAATGTCAGGGATGGTGAGGCCGCGAGGATTGTGGTGCTTTGCTGCTGTGAGCCTGATGTCGAGGTAGACTGCTGCAATCCTAGCAGCAGTTGCGCTTGCTGCTCCGACGTCTGGCCAGTATCAGAGCGCTGCGATTCCGGGCCCGCAGCTTCCGATGCTTTCACTCTCAGGAATTCAATTATCTTCAATTCCCGATGGGTCGTCTCATCCATCTCTCCCGTTCCTTGATGTTCTTTAATGAAGCCATCGAGAATAGCGCGCATGATGTCCGCGTATTTCCCTTTTGGCTCGAGTACAAAATAGATCCCACTGATCATGGCTGTTTGGAAGTTGCGATATGCATTGCTGAGAGAATCTCGTGCCTCTCTTGGTACTGTTTCACAAAATGCCCGTCTGATTTCGAAATCTTTGATGGCCGATTCAAAACATGCCTGACGAGAGCGGGCATAGCGATTGGAATTTAGTCGTCGCAGGAAGTATGGGCGGTGTAGATTGATTCTTACGAACATAATTTCGGTAAGCAGCAGATACCTGTGCACGGGTATGTACGTCGCAGAATCATCCAAGGATCTATCTGCATCGAGCGCAAAGTGAGGGGGAAGACTGTTAACAAAGGTGAGCAATTCATCATCGAGCGTAACGACTTCAGAGTAATGACTTCTTTCTTGAACTCGTTGAAAATGATGAGCAATTCGACCCATTATAGTCGCCAGTTGATGACGGAGGATAACGAATGTCATACGTGTAGGAGAGGACAACGGTTGATAATTGACTTTATGAGATGTCAAGCTTGCATCATCAATGTTGGATGGTGGTTTAGTTGATGTATAATCGTCCTGAATCGAGTTCGGCCTGCCTAGCACAAGGGCATAAGAACGGTCTGCATGGTACAAATAAGACCTTGTGATGCTGATTGAGGATAGTGCAGTTTCGGGGGCGAAAAGCCATCTCACCAAATGCGTCTCCGATATTCTACTACAGACGAATCGATTCCCTGTGCGGTACATTGAATGGATGATCACTGTATGATAAGTGCATCTTTCCTACCATTGTAGAACAGTCTCGATGCATGCCTAATGCTTGAGCAGTCCGAACAGCAGCACCTAGCTGACTCCAACATTCGGTAATTCGCCGATCAAAAGTAAGAAATCGGGCGCTCTAGCGTGATTTCAGAGACGTTGGTTGGCTAAGGAGATATACTCATACTCACTAATAGTCGCGTGAGCACGATATCCAAGGAATCAGGTTGTATCGCAGCGGCCATCAGAAGGGCTCTCCGAGCTTACCAAACCGTCAACAAATTAGAGAATAAGATAGGAATGATGTTACTGACAGAACCAATAGTACCGTATGGATTTTGACCTTTTAGTAAGAGCATCGCCCAAAACGTGCCCCGGTGCAAGTCTTGAGGATATGGCGATAACCACGAATAACAAAGGTAAAAACCGCACGTCATTCGCATCAAGTGCATCAATTCCATCCCGAGCATGAACATAAAGGGCTGTATAGGTAGCTCTGAAGTCCTTTTCACAGATGGGATATCGCGTCCAGTTACTATTCAAGACAACAAGGTGATTATCGGAACATAATAGCGGTAGTTCTACGTACATGGTGCTGAAGTAGAAGTTAATGAGGGCATCGGAAACACTCAAAGGCGGCAATTCTTGTAACAGCTCTGCGATCTTCTGCGCCGAGAACCCAAAATCCTGAAGCAAGGTGAGAAAGTTGCAAACTGCAGAAGCCTCCATATCATTTCCAACTGCATCAACAAGAGGGACGGAATTTCCAAAATGTTGGTGAGTGGGCCCTAGGTCAAAGTTCTTCGGGTCGTGATCTTGCGCTGGTATTTGCGAACCGTTTTTCTGTCTAGAATCAGAAGGTAGATGTCCTGCAACACATTTTAACTTCACTGATTTCAGAGATTCTTCCGGTGAGGGGAAGATGGGCCATACTTGTTCAAGAACCGAGCTGGGTGCAACGCTCCCTGAAACACTATTGCCGTACCAATTCCCACACTGGAATGTGCCGCCATTTGGATCGTGCTCCTCTGTCTGGGATCCGTTGTCATCGTCACCCACAGATGGAGAGCTTTTCCGATCTACGGTAGCCGGCGGGCCGATGGAGGATGCAGATGGATTGGATGTCCAATATTGAGGCAGCGCTGCCTGAATGATGTATTCCAGTCTCATTATTCGGGCATTGAGGTCCTGGTCGGCCTTCCCTGGGGTGTATGGCTTGCATAAGTCGGGGACCTTGCGGGTTACACACTAAATTAGGTGAGAACCAGCGGTAAGCTGAGGGAGCGAAGAAACGAACGTGAGAGCAGGGTGTCTGCCTGTCGCACTATAAAAATAATGAGAGAGGGAAAAACGCTGAGAAAGAAGGACGAACCTTCTGTTTTCGACGATGGCATTCTCCGCACGAGAAGCTGGACGTTGATTAGATTGAGTATGCAAGCGAAACACTGGATGCGTCTTTGGTCACACCTGACTCGAGTCCTCTGCTTCTTGGCTGCGGCTGCACCTGTTTCGTCATCTTCCTCTGATTTTCGACGTTTGAATGACAACAGATCCGGCGAGGCAGGGGCCGACGCTTTGACCATTGCAAAGAGCGCAAGCAATATTGACTCGACACCACATCATAAACAAATAACATCTGCCACAATGGACGATCCGTCTTGGAAAAAGCTCAAGCTCTCTCTTGAGAGGCCGTATAAGGATGACAACGGCGAACCGTTTCCTGTTCTGTACGACATCGCCGCTGATGGGCAGCATATCTATGAGCCGTATGTAGCGGAAGTGACCTCCTGAATGGCCAATTCACCGTTCGTCCAGCAAGGAAACGCTATCCAAGCAACTGGGGGATAGGCTGCGTCGTATCTTCATCGAACGAGGCGTTGATTTTTTTGAGAAGGGAAAGGGCCGCTCATCTAGTAAAACCGATGGCCTAGCCCAGGAAATGGACATAGAACGCACGCATGTTTCGGAAGAGCATCAGGAAGAGCTCGGTGAGGATAAGATAACGACGGCAACGATGACTACTGAGGATCTACTAAAAATGAGAATGGAAATTTTACCGCATCTGCAGTGAGTCCAAATCTGCCGTCATTTCCGCAATTATTGACAAGGCCAGTATCGCATTTGGAGAAATGTCGCATGCTAGGGATCTGCTGGCTTCTCTCCTGGCGACGAAAAAGCCATTGGATACCCAGATACTAAGACCCGCCACTTCTGAAACCCCATCTTCCTCTCAACTCTCTGCCACTGTTGTCATTAAGCCAGCACCAATCACATCTGTACAAGCGTTCAATGCACAATTAATCATTGGAGGAAAAGATGAGGCTTTCAGGAAAGCTGCCGACGTATTTAAAGCTGCTGCAGAAAATATGGAGAAAGCAAGACAGCGGGGAGAGAAATATTGGCTAGATGCACTCAAAATCAGACGAGCTAACTGGAGATTGGTCCCTGCACCGCTGCCTCTTGGTTCCAGTACCGGAAAAGGCACAGACAGGACAGCAAGAGATTTCATCATAGTATATGGCCTAGAAGAATGTACGCTCCGGACTCGTTCTAGCTGAGAAAGTAAGAGACTTACTCCTCGGACATAGCTCCCACCTTCTTCCGTCGGCAAGCCATTGCACATATATCCACTAGCGCGGACGAGTCAGAGAATCTGATTTTCCCCCACCGCCAACAAACTCGACTACAAATTTCAATAACGTCGGCAGATGGCAGTTGCATCCGATATAAATCGCCAGCCACCTACAATTCAGCCAATAAAACCGACCCCGACGCTGCCCTCCGAAACGCCCAGCAGGAGGTTACAGAACAAGAAATTTTTTCACTGCTTGTCAAGGATGCCGCCAACCTTCCGACAGCAGTCGCCCGGGTATCTGAGAGGGTCATCTTCATAGACGCAGCACTGGGGGTGAAGCTACAAATTGAACTTGTTCGTATCAGGGATTCTCATGAGTAGTTGACCACCTAATCACTGGCCTAGGTTAACTCTGGTAGCTTTACACCAGAAGCACGAGGAGAAGCAAATGACTATGATAATATATGCGACCTGATATACCATGGGTTGCACGTGTTACTCCTTCGCCGACATGACTTTCTTAAAATGCAAAAATTGAAACCGGCGCGTGAAGGTGGTTCTACCATCGCCTCTCGCGTACCTCCCGTACTGCAACCCATCATTGACTTGCTACAGTATCAGGTATTCTGCAGGCGGATCAAAGTAGAACTCCACAAAATTTCTCGAGCACTTCTGACAGTTGGTATCACCTCGTCGCTACGTTTTACTCCAGTTGGAGAATTCGGCCAAGACTTGTTGATATCTTTAGATAAGAATGAGCGCAAGCTTATGAGCGGAGAAGCGCTTATCCGGATTGGTGATTGGTATGTAAACTGAGCAGTACCTTGCCATTCATCTTTAATCCAGTGTCCTAGCTATGGAATACGCTTTTCGTTCGAAGCACCGTCATCATTGACAGCTCATTTATCTCAAGCGACCATAACAATAACGTCCGTGCCTCAACTTTGTCAGTTGTTGATGGATGAGGTTGAAAGCTGTTTGTTGCGGATGGTCTGTGACATCGGCAAAAGTTGCAGCGAAGTAGTTGGCGGAACTTGGTTTATAGATCTGAATAGGTGTGTTGGAAGGTGGGATGGATGCGTTATGTAAGTCCATGCATTCACAATCGAGCCTACTGAGTTATTCGCTAATAGGAACTTTCGAATCCAATACGGAGAGGATTTAGCGATTGACTGTATCGCATTCCGAGTGGATGAAGTGACTGGCCGTCAAGGACGAACGACATCTTATTCAGCACATACCAATCATGTTCATTTACTCCAATGGATAGCTGGGAACATACAAGCGGCTTGCGAAAATAGACTTTGATGAGAGTATCTCATGAATGCTCGCGGTAGAAAGCTTTCTCTGGCTGTGGTAATACAAGCTGTTTTGGGAGCATGCGTAACATAAATGTGCGACGTGGACATGCGGCGAGTAAATCCGCGCAGAACGATTCAAGATGAAATAATCTACTCCTCGTCCTCGTCTCCTTCCTCCTCCCCACCAGCCTTGAACTTCTTGATCTTCGCAGCAATTCTTTCTCTCCGCTGCTCCAGTGTAAGCTTGTACACTTTGTACTTGAGAGACTCTGCTTTCCAATCCTGTGCTTTATCCGTCGGTTTGAATGTGGGATCTTCCCTGATTGCAATATGCGCATTTTTGTATATCTCTTCAATATCTTCTGACCCAATTCCATCCTCGAGGTAAGTCGAGAACTGTTTCTTGAACCTGGTTGGAATAAGAACGAAAAGTACGATGAAAAGAAATAATGTCACACCTCTCTTCATCTTCCTCCTCCAAACTTTCCATGTATTCAGCTATATGACCACCGTGGATGTATTTTTTGAGAACCTCAGCATCGAGTTGTTTCGATTCCGAGTCGTAGCCGGGGAAACGCTTTTCTGAATGAGGAATGAAGACGCCGCCATCGCTTGCACCTTTCATCGCACCGAAGATACGAGCGCCGGTCGATGTGCGCCTGAGACCAACGTCGAGGAAGCACTTGAACGGCCGTGGTGCATCTTCGTCTTCGAGAGGCTGAGTCAAGAGGAGGGTACCATCAGGTTCCGCTACACCCTGGTATTTATCGGCAAGGCCGAGCTTCGTTAGAGCACGACGGGCACAAAGCAAGCCAGTCGCGTAGGCTTCATAACGTTAGTCGCCAGTTAACGACAAAAACATGGCACATACCGGCTGCCCAGTTGGTTAGGCCATGGTGGATACCGTACCTCGGCAGCTCGCGTGAACGTGCAGCCGTAAGGACGAAGTCGCCCTGGAGGCGAGCATATACAATTTGAACGATGATCTCGCGGTTGGTGATCCGGACGACGAGACGGTACTTGGGGGCATTACTAAATGGCAACGGTTTTCAAGACCTCAGACGTTGAACCAAGTAGGATACGCACTATTTGTTCTTAGCTTGGGTCACCAGCCGTTTCCGGGCATAGTCTATAAACAATTCAGGTCCTCGTTCGGTCGACGGGTAAAAAGCCAGCATACAATCAGTTTTTCCTTCTCGTCTTCGGCGGTACTTTACTTGAAATCGCGAAAAGTACGCATCCGACTTGATCTTCTTGACGAACGGCATCTGAAGTTTAGCAGTGTTAGCAGCTTGATCGGCATCCATTCCTCATATTCTGCATCCATCCGTTCTGTCCATTTATCGGGCTATATACTTGACAATATGACAATAGGATAGAAGGGCGACATGACAGAACAATAAAAATAAGGCACAGACTAACCTTGCGACGGGGGCGTTGAGGGGAACGATGAGGATGGGTATGTAGTGGGGTCCTAATTAGAAGTTATTTCCCACGCTGACCCGCACAGCCACGGCAGGGGACAAGGGCACATTGAACAGTCATCTCCTTCAGAAACCTCATGGATCAGTACTCGAACCAGCAATACCAGCAATATGTCCAGCAACAACAACAACAAGGCGCATATGACATAAACCCGTATTATAGACCTTATCAGGGCCCTTCTTTCCCTCTTCCTGGATCTTCGTCATCCCACAGTGCGCCTGTTCCTGCAAACGCCTATGAATATGACGTCGGAATTCTTGCTCAGCAAAGCGCCTACGTTCCGGGGGCGATGGGGGACAAGCGTGGTGCAGGTGGCAAGCTGGCTAAAGGCGGTAAGAGGCTAACTGTATTGCGGAAAGGTGGAGGAAAGGTTTGGGAAGACCAGACGTTATTAGATTGGAATTCATGTACGTTGCCTTATAATCTCCCCCATTGTTCTCAATCTGACTCACCATACAGCATGGTTCCGACTATTTGTTGGGGACTTGAGTAATGATGTCTCCGACGAAGTTCTTGCCAATGCATTTAGCAGATATACTTCATTCCAAAAAGCACGAGTCATACGTGATAGACTCAGTTCAAAGGCAAGGTATTCGTAATTGGCACTGGCTTTAATCTAATTATTGTTGCAGGCAAAATATGGTTTTGTAGCCTTCTCCGACCCAGAAGACTTCTTGAAAGCTTGGAAAGAGATGAACGGTACGTGTGTTGACTGTATCCCTGGCACTTAATTTATCTTCGATCTTAATAGGCAAGTACGTTGGGAATCGGCCTGTTAAATTAAAGAGAGCGGATAATACGGCAATTAGACCTGTTGAAATTGGACCTAGAAAGGCGAAGATGCTGGACCAGGAGTTGAAGAAGAACAAGCGTAAGCCATACTAAGGATATTGTAGATTGTGATGTAATCGTTAGAGCGAGTATGATGGCTCAAGTATAATGATTGGTATTACATCTGTTTTCAATTTTACAGGCATTGTACTGTTCATGATATGATATGATTAACATACAGAGCTTCGGACACAACAAGTTAGGTAGTGAGTTAAGCTTATGAAAGAATGTTGTAACTACGATGTAATTTGCATGAGGAAAAAGAAAGACTTCAAATCCAGCCTGCTGGAGGTAGGCGTGACGGGCTACATTGTCTGCCAGTCGGCCTGCTACGAGAACTCGTCCATGACTCCGGAGTAGGAATCCGCCTTGCGCCTTGCGCTTCTAAATCCTGTTTGGTATCCTTCGATTCTGGTCGTCGCTCTTTGATAATCGACGTGTTGGACAGACGCATATCCGACTGCATATCACTTTCAACCCGTTCAATAAGGGTATGTAGGCTGTATACAGATGCATGCTGGCTGTGCACAGATCCCAGAGTGTTTGAGTCATGGCTGTAATGTCTGTCGAATAAAATTGTCCCTTGTCTTGAGCGCAACTCGTCTTCACAGAGCTTGTGCAAGTCTACCAGGTTTAGAAAGGCTGCCTCGTCACGCAGTTCCAGCAGTTCTTCCAAGCGTTCCTGCGTGTAATTATGTACCAACCGTACCTTCATCGGTAGAGTAGGTCGGCTTGCATTGGAGCTCGACGTAGATCGTAAATACGTCAAAATGTGCGCATATCTTATTTTTCACAATAAGACTGATGAAAGGTCCTCCGGTAATCAAATACTTACGGAGTGCTTGGTCTATCAAGGAAGACACCTATTCTGCAGGGAGAAGTGGCAATAGTATCGCGGCGCGACTGGTCCTGAGCAACATTTGAAACATCGCTGTCTGTTGAATAGATGGATGATGCATCTGAACGTGAGCGAGACCGAGGAAATAGGGACCTGATATAGTCAGACAAGACAGAGGGTCTCGACATCAATGTGTTTAGCGAAGTTTTGTAAGTTTCTGTCGAGGTTTCGAGTACCACAACGGTATGCATTGGATCAACCGGGCCTGTCGGTAGTTCCGAGAGGAGGATTGGTTGGAAGGGTGGGGGAGATGAGGTGGGAGGGACACCAAAAGCGATGGGTGGGATCGCCAATTCCTCTGAAGAGCACGCACGAGAACCATGGAGCACCACTTCCTCGGGCATCTGCGTCGTGGGTGGATGCTCATCAAAATATGCTGAGGGAGGCAATGGCGAGGCTCTACTCGGCGGTAGAGAGGGACCTTCTGATTCCGACAGAAACTGTGTCTCTTCGTCCTCTGGAACTGGCAAAGGCGGCAATGGAGGACTCTGCGGAGGTGAAAGACGTGCATCACGTTTTCGCGGCGATTTTTTCGCATTGCCTGGTCGAGTATCTGGAGCGTCACTGAGCTCTGGTGAGAGCCTTACTCTGGTGTCTCTGAGGGCGTCTTCAGGAGTCCTCACTACGGTGGCACCCGAGCCTAGAACGCCGGTGCGGGGCTGGGACAGGATCTCGATGGAACGGAGGAGCTTCGGTTCTGAAATGCGGGTGGGCTTGGAGGGCGCGTAGCGGGTAGAGGCCTGCTGCGACGAGCTACGCGACAACCACTGCATGGTGTTTGAAATGGACGGCCGGTGAAGCATTGTTGGTGGGAAGCGAGACAAGGAAGAGAGATATAGGGAATGGGGGTGTGTCCTGCGCGTGGCAGAGGTATAAATGAGCGGGCCTGCATTGTCCGCCTTGTTCTTTTACAATGACCGCGACAATGTTTGCCTTTTTTGTCCACAGCCACCATCATGATGGACGATCCGTCCACCATCGCCTTTCGTCGCGCTGCTCCTTTCGCCGTCCTCAGCGTCGCCCCCCGTCTTGCTGCAAGATACGTATCGCGTGCTCGGCTCTTATCACCAGCATGCTCCTTCCCAGACTCGTGTCGCAAATGCGGCACCTATCTCTTCGATGGTTCTAGTAATATCAGGGTCGTCCGCCCAAAGAAATCCCACAACAATCACAAGCCACAAAAAGCACTGCGTCGTGTTTGTTTAGTCTGTCGCAACCGCTCCTTCGTCAAATTGGATGGAGGAGATGGGCCCTCCATATCTCAGCCGCAGCATAGACAGGCCGCTGCTTCTTCACTCGGATCACTTCCGGAACGTTCCCTGTCGTTATCCTCACCTACCCAGGTTTCGTCCCACCCTCTCAACGTGCAATCAACGCCCCCTGAACCGCAACATCAACGCCAGGGAGGCACACAACGAACAGGCCTACAGGAGCTTCTAGCTCGAAACAAAAGGAAAAAGGAACAAAAGCAGGCTGTAGACCAAACAACAGGTGGTTTAGCTGCCTTTTTGAAAGAGTTGTGACGACTCTCAAGTTTGTCTGTGAGCCCTTGCTTCTTTAGTTCCACATCTAGCATTTTGTAACACAGGTTTGCGGCAGAACATGCTACCCTTGTCCCAAGTGAATAGCCTCCTTCGAGAAGCAAGGAGTGACATGTACAGTTAAATTCCCTGCATCTACCTCCGGGATACCCATAAATTGTACAATTCCTTGTCCGTGGGATCGAAGCACGTCAACAGCGAAGGATCGGAACGTAGGAGGACCTTTGGGGTGGATGGAGTGAATGGTGTTGCCAAAATGCTCTGAAGGGTGGATCGGTCATTTAGCCTGATCGCACTCTCCGTGGATTCTGAGTAAGTTGAGGTGGGAGATACGTTAATTCCTGGCTGAAAGGTAGTTTGGTCACTGGAGGGATTTCGAATAACGTTCAGTCGTACATTACCCTGTCGAGTCCTGAGATCAGACGTAGGCGTCGTTGGGACGGTTGGGCCTTCTGATATGTTAATAGCATTTGGTGTCAAGATAGTCTTTCAACGAACCGGTTGTGGTCATCGTGGTAGAGACCGTGACACGTTCGAGTGTGACACACATGCGAGATTAGGGAACGAAAGACTCCTGCGTTCTGTATTCCCCTCTCGCCTCGTCCAAATGAATATCTTCAGAAGTCGTAAGAGTCTCTTTATTTCAACTACATTCGTACACTTCTTATTATCCGCGCTTAGTTATTGGGAAAGTTTGGCGTCCGTGTTAGATTATCTCTCTTTCATACGCTCCCTTGACATCGTGACATCAGAGGATCCCAATGCTGCCGAAGTCGTGAAAATCTCGACTGGTGTGTCCTGCAGAGCTGGTGTCTCACGTATCTGAAATGAACGTGGTTTAGGTCAACTCTACCTTGTTCGACCTGGAAACATCCGTTCCTCGCGCGAATGCATGTATGAACTGTCTTACCGATTAGATAAATGGAAACTCTTACGACGTGCAGTTACAATGATGCAATGGCAACTATTCGACGCGTACCTTCGATGGATCATAACTTTCAGCTTGTAATAACAAGGGTATTTGATGATGGGGATCAGGAATTACTTGAAGACGAAGACGAAAGTGCGTTATTAATCGTCTGTGTATCATTTTAGTAGCTAATCACACTGAATGATCAGCCGATGAAGAGCGAGTTTTCCTGATTGGCGAAGAGCTGGAGTTTCGTACTGGGCAGCTCGAGGGTGAACCAACCTTCATATGGCGTGATCTCGACGGTGACATCGATGAATTTTACGAATATGTCGCGACGGGAACCAACGAGCCGACCAGAGCCTTTTTTGAAACCTGCATGTATCGTGCCATGTACGAGCGCAAACACAAGCGAAGCGCAGAAAACACGAAAGACAGCGATCTGGAAGGGTTTGTCTATCGGTAGGCGCATCATTGCAAAAGTATCCTAGTCGGGGCCTCAACGGCGATCTTTAGTCCCCCTGCAAAAGCGAAGGCCGCATCAAAAAGGAAAGCTTCGAAGAAACCTGACGTCGGCACCGGGGCAGAGATACAAGCACCTCCGAAGGCAATCCCAGTGCAAGTAAAGGATGAACCCGTTCAGCCGCCACCGCAATCTCCCGAGTCGCAGTTGCCACCTGTTCGAGTCATTGCCACACAAGAGACAGAGCTTTACTACTGGGACGCTGACAAAGGTTACTTACCGCAAGGTCCTGTCACTGCACAGGTTGTCCAACCAGAGGATTCTACATTTGAATATGTGCTCGTTGTCCAGAATGATAATGAGGTTATCCTTGCACATAAAATTACGTCTGACATGAACCAGCGTTGGTCCCATCATATGATGTCTGTAACATGGAACTACTTCGGAGAGGATGGTGCACCGCGTAGCTGTCTACTGCATTTTCAGAATCAGGGCGACTTCCGGAGGATGATGGATCTTATGTCACAATGCCTATGGGAATTCCTGCATCAAGAAGAATGGCGGAAGGCAAAGGTATGGCAGATTGTTCATAGACATATTCGATGCTTATTCATTGCGTCACAGGCTGACGAACAGAAATACGTTTTAAGTGCAAATGAGGATGTCAAGATGAAGGACGCAGATGAAGATGAAGAGGACGAAGAGGAAGTCTTGTCGGAATTAGATCCAGATGGCAAGTTCAGAGTGTTCGTTCTCAGGCATCGGTTGCTGATGTATTGACCTTAAGAATCCAGCGAGTCTGAGGAGGAAGAAGAGGAAGAAGCTACAACATCAGCCTTCGCCAAAAGTGATCGCAACTCGCAGCTCATGGTCGGTTATAAAGGCGATCGCTCTTACGTTGTTCGAGGAAATAATATCGGTGTCTTTAACCACTCAGTCGAAGGCGGAGTCAAGTACTATGCAACTATTGGCAAAATTTCAACCCCTGGTGGAAAATTGTTCAAGCCAAAGCATGTAAGGTGTTGAATAAATGATAATGTGCTCACCTGTTTATTTTTCTCGCAGGTTATGCTTCATGATCAAGATACGAAGATGATCTTGATGGGTTCAACGGATCCCAACTCATTGTACCATATGGACATAGAACGTGGCAAAGTGGTAGAAGAGTGGAAGGTGCACGAGGATGTCACAGTGAACCATATTGCGCCAGACAACAAATTCGCACCAACGACTCGTGAGCAAACATTAGTTGGCGTGTCACATAATGCGCTCTTCCGCATCGACCCACGCATTTCTGGGACAAAGTTAGTGGAAAGCCAGTTCAAGCAGTATGTTAGCAAGAACAAGTTCTCCGCCGTTGCCACGACGGCAGCGGGGAAACTCGCAGTCGCCAGCGAAAAAGGAGATATTAGACTGTATGATTCCATTGGAAAGATGGCAAAGACATCCCTGCCGCCTTTGGGCAACCCTATTACAGGAATTGATGTCACTGCTGATGGACGATGGGTCGTGGCAACAACGAAGACGTACCTTTTGCTAATTGACACCCTGATTGGCGAAGGTCGTTATGAAGGGTCGCTAGGCTTCGATCGTAGCTTCCCAGCGACAGCTAGACCAGTGCCTCGGAGATTGCAGCTTCGAAGCGAGCATGTTGCGTATATGGGGCATCATGTCTCCTTCACACCTGCTAGGTTGGTATAGCATAATCTGGTCATGTGAAGCTCATAGCATGCGGAACAGATTTAATCAGGGCGAGGGCCAGGTTGAAAACGCCATCGTCACGTCAACCGGTCCATACGTCGTTGCATGGGACTTAGGTAAGGTGAAGAAAGGATTTTTGGACAAGTACGAGATCAAGAAGTACGAGGATGAAGTTGTTCAGGATAACTTCAAGTTTGGAGATGACAATGAAATTGTGAGAGTATTTTGACGTTTTTTTAATTTGCTAAATATCCCCAGGTCGTTGCGCTGCAAAATAATGTCTTGGCAGTAAACAAGAAGCAACTGAGGAAACCAACGCGGAAGTCTCTCGCACCGAACCTACAAAGCAGGTCATCTATAGTGAATGCGCCTTTCTAATGTAGTCCATCGTGGGTATAGGATCGGCCACTGTACTAAGAATTGTGTATTATACTGCTAGTTGTTACGACTCTACCTCGAGAGAATTGTTATTAATTATGGATTCCCAGGGGCAACACTCGGGGGACTTACTATTTATATTCCGTTCTTTTATGCCATTTGTGGACATAGCGTCCAATACCCACATGCCAAGCAACGCGGGGCACCAACAACGTCAGGCCTAGAATTACCGTTGTCCAGAGCATCGGGGGCCAGCCCGCAATATCCCACCTTCGATCTCCCTGTGCCCAGATGGTCACGTATAGGTGTAGGAAATCGCCTGCGAGAAGAGGGGTCATCAATGAAGAAACGACTTTCTCTTGGAGCAGGAGATCATTTTGAAGATGATTCCTTGCTGCCGACAGCACGAAGTAGTTTATGACCCCGACGAGTGCGCAGACGTGTGCAAGTTGGATCAACGTGACGAAAGTAGCTTTTGGTAACTCTGCTAGCGGGGGAGAATCTGGCCAAGGAGCTTGTGCATTGTGAGCCTACGTCACAGTAAGATAAGATGCCATGGAGCCGCTTAAGAAGACCCACATTCTTCGGGTCACTGCCAGCAGGTTAGGAAATGACCCTAATCACGAGGCGAATAGACAAAAAAATATGGGCTCACATCCAGGTGCCAATAAAACCCATTATGGTCAAGAGGGGTTCATAGACCGCAAAGCAGTAGTAATAGAAGTCAGGAATGGCGGAATCAGGTTGCATTCGTGAGCTTCGCGGCCGATAATTGGTAGTGGTCGAAAAGGGTTAACGGTGCCGAGATAGGGCTCTATATAGAAAATGTGAAACGTTGCATCGCGCTTAACATCATTAATTCTGTCC
Source organism: Amanita pseudoporphyria (assembly GCA_003316615.1). Taxonomy (NCBI): domain Eukaryota; kingdom Fungi; phylum Basidiomycota; class Agaricomycetes; order Agaricales; family Amanitaceae; genus Amanita; species Amanita pseudoporphyria. Next base: position 10,044 of record QFEO01008537.1, on the reverse strand, counting down.
AGAATGACAATTCTATCTTGGGGATAGTCAGTCCACCGCGTGGCGTGACCGGAGTTTGAAACCCAATACCCTCGGCGGTCTCCGAGATGGTGGTGAGAAAGTGCCTGCCCTGAAGCTCAACGTCCACCCTATTTTTTTTTTATCATTCTTACATGCGATGGTTCATCTTATACCAAGGCTGGCTGCGCTATTCCAAGCTTCCAATTGCCTAATGGCAAGAACCGAGAATACTCATGATAGTTTATAATGCTCTTGCTATTGATTCCAATCAGCATAGAGCTTCGCTACTGTCTGACATTCTTAGTCGATGACTAGTATTCAGTTTGGTAACCCTTTGTCCGCAAGGTAGTGTCTGTGTCCTTCCCGGTGCCCAACTATCATCGAATCAACACTCCGACGCCAGATAGGTAGTCCAATCTACGCGGAATTAATGAAAGTTCTTTAGCATTCTTAATTCCGCAACCTACCCATCCAATCAACCCATAAATGATATCCAAAAATATATTGTTGTGGGGTGTCGATCCCCTTGTCGATGAACGGAAAATATTGCCCAGTATATCAGAAACTATATGGAAATCACCGCTTTCGACGCCTAGAGAGGAGCGTTAGATCCGCAGACCGAAATTTTGAATTCGCGTACCTTGGAGAAGAGTCTGTGCTGATTGTTCCGGCTTCAGGCCTCCATCGCTCTCTTCAATTTTACGAGTGATTTCTGGCTTAGTTTTGTTCTCTTCAGTATACCCGGGACTATATATCGTGCCCGGGAAGAAGATATGAACGGAGATGGAATAGAGCAATAGCTCCTGACGGAGTGTCTCTGCCAGTCCTAAACGTAGAGTAAATGGTATTCACGTAACTAAGGATAGAGTATACCTCTTAATGCGTGTTTCCCGGGGGAATACGAAGAATATCCAACAATAGACATGTATCCTAACAATGATGAAACGAATACTATCTTTCCTTGAACACGATCTTTGACCATGCTCTTGACTGCGGCCTACATCAATAATAAGCAAACTCAGGACATTCATAAAGTGAATCAGTTAACTAACTAGAGCAGTAAAGGCTTGCACCCAATAAGCGTTATCCATGCCACGTTTGAGAGTGCTTTCATCTTCTTCTACGAAGAAACCCGGTCGAGAAGCTCCAGCGCAGAGAAAGACCGCATCAGGGCACCTGCCTCCATGGTCGTCAGAGGCTGCTTTAAGAGCAGCGGCAGATTCAGAAGAGTCCGTAAGACTGTGTGAATATGCCGTCAGTATTTGCTCGGGGGATTGACGAACTTTCTTCAAGGCCAGGTCAAGGAGTGGGACCATACGTGTCTTATCGACATACCTCTATGTCTGAAAGTGCTTTTTGTAACCGTTCCTTGTTTCGCGCTACAATAGAAACATGAGCTCCTCGTTTAGTGAGTTCAATGGCCAGTGCTAGGCCAAGACCAGTCGACCCTCCCGTAATATAGCAATGCTTTAGCTTGGGATCCCATTTAGATTTAGAAAATATAGAGGCAACCATAGTGGCCCTCAGGATGGTAAGAAGAATCAAACAAGTGGCTGTGCCTGTCATAAACAACCATCTGGACGCGCATATCCATGACTAGCCAAATTTATGCCACGACTATCGAATCTGCAGAAACTCTAGAGAGACCTCCAGATGAACGACAGGGTATCCAAAAACAGAAAATATACACGCCGCTTTCTCTCCCTGTCTTAGCTTTAATTATGCCAGCAGCCATCTTTGGAACGCTCGCGCGATTGGGGTTGACGGCGTTGGCGACGTATGACGGTGCAAGTATATTTCCTCTGGTATATGCCCAGGCCACGGGTTGCCTTATCATGGGCGTGGCTCTGCGCCTCAAACAGCCTATAGGCAAGTTGTGCGTTCACTCATTTGTGTTGAGTATGTATATACTGACATTACGGTAGCTATGGCCCACTATACACCGCCCTAACTACAGGTCACAATTTAGTTTGTTTCGAGACACGTTCGTTTCAAACGCGTTTTTAGGCTTTTGTGGCTCATTAACCACGTTTTCCGGCTGGCAATTCGACATATGGGATGCATGGAATAACGCAGAAAATACCAGGCGCGGAGGTCTCAGAGATGTAAGTACTTTTTGCGTCATCCGTAGAAGGTGCCTTTAACGGCAGGAAAGGCTGTAGACGGTATTGGTCTAACAGCATACACGTTATCAATATGCATCGCTGCTCTTTTATTCGGGCACTACGTGATATCTCTGGTCCTCGATACCTTTCGATTCATTGGAATCACGCGCCCGCCTCATCGCTTTATCAGATACGTATTAGTGACTTTGGCGATATTGACATATGGAGGGGCTTTCCCAGCATATTTCTTAATGTCCCATCAATTTAGAAGCCAGGCGACTGCGGCACTCCTCTTCTCCTACCCTGGTGCTCTCACGCGATACCTTCTTGCAATTTGGTTGAACTCACGCGTGAAAGCGTTTCCTCTCGGTACATTTACGGCCAATGTTCTGGGCACAGCCCTACTTGGAGTCTTCCACGCCCTCCAGAACAAGCCAGCCAACCCGCTCTCTCCAAATGCATGCGGCATAGTAGAAGGCCTCATCGATGGTTATTGTGGCTGTCTAACTACTGTCAGCACTTTCGTAGCAGAATTATACGAGCTCGGAGGTTGGCGCAGTTTTCTTTATGGAGTATTGAGCTGGGGGGTGTCGCAGTTGATACTACTTGTAGTTTTAGGCCCTGCGACTTGGGTTGGACATGTAGAAAAGCACAGAGTATGCAATTTTGCATAGAGACCTGCGCGATGTAGTCGGAGTTGGAAACACGTTCCAACATCGCCAGCAACAATCGCTAGCCATGTCTGTCCATCAGACCTCAACCCAGGAGCCATCTCAGGAGATATTAGAAAGGGAAGACATTGTAGATGGCACGATAGAGGGTGACGATATAATGGAGGAGGCTGAGGAGCAGGAAGAGGGCTACAGTAAGCGTCAATTTTTTGCTGCTTGGAGAATGCCTAGAGATTTGCAGCTTCATCAACCCCGACTTCCACTCTGACATGGATCAGTTGGTTTTGTTCGCTGCCGGGTCATGAATACTTTTGCGAAGTCACCGAAGACTTTATTGAGGACGATTTTAACTTGACGGGTTTAAATACCATGGTGCCATTCTGGAAAGAGGCGATGGAGATGGTCCTAGATGTCGAACCAGGTGCGTACTAGGTTATTTGTCCTAACTGTTTTGTCGACGTCTCTCACAGATGAGGAAGCGGGTAAAATTCCTGACGTTTCAATAGTTGAATCGTCTGCCGAGATGCTCTACGGACTGGTGCATCAAAGATATATTCTGACACGGATGGGACTGCAGGCAATGGTCTGTCAATATACGGCTGTAAAGCGAAAAGGTCTAACCTTTAAAACAGCTAGAGAAGTATGAAACCGGCGTGTTTGGATCTTGCCCTCGGGTGTATTGCGAAAGTTGTAATGTCGTGCCTTGCGGACGCTCAGACACGCCTGGCCTCGATACGGTGAAACTCTATTGCCCGAACTGCAATGATATCTATGTCCCCCCCAGCAGCAGATATCAAGGCGTCGATGGTGAGTTACCTCTCATCAGAATCGTGTAGTTTATGAACATGTATATACATTGTAGGTGCATTTTTCGGTACTACGTTCGCCCACCTATTTTTCCAAACCTATCGAGAGTTGGCCCCGGCACCGTTTTGGAAGTTACCTTCTTCTGGCGGATCGTCCCTCTCACAAAGAAGTGCATCTAGTAACAACTCACAGAACTCGCGACAAACGCCGTTCGAAAACCCCAATCCATACGGCGGTCAGAAGCGAGCATCTGGGTACGTTTATGTGCCCCGAATATATGGTTTCAAGGTAAGCGAGAGAGCGAAAAGCGGTCCTCGGATGCAATGGCTACGATTACGACCTGAGAGTCCGTCCGAGTTGGACTTGGTTGATTGGCGTGGCCATTGGCTTGATGATGACGAGTATGAAGATGATGAGGACGAGCTGGAAGACGAGGATAAGCAAATGGAGGACTTTGACCCTGTCAGTTCAAGATGATGACCACTTGTGGCTTGACTTATAGTTTACCAGGACGTGGGAGATGGAGATGAAGAAGAGGAAGAGGAAGAGGAGGAAGATGCGATACCTGAACAGGATTCACACCCGGGGCAACGGCGAAGCCATCAACTGGCAAGGACAACGTCGAATTCCATGCGAACGATGAGCAACATATCTCAAGCATCCCTAGAAATGCTGATGAAAAGCTCCCCGTTATTCACAGTGCCTTATTCGCAGGTTAGAGGGGCGGAACATTGGAATATGGGGAGGGAAGTAATAGTAGATGCCTAAAGTGATTAGATAATCGAGCGCGAGAATGGAACTATATAGTCTTCAAGCCACTCATTTACATCACACGTGACTTTTCAATCAGCAGCGACAGCCTACGACAATACACTCAAGATGGTTCGCACCGGTGAGTGCCGTACAATCGGCGACGCTGTACATACCTGATGTGTCAAAGACCTTCGCTATGGCCTGAATCATGGCCACCCCACAACGGTCATCCCAAAAGCAGCGCGCCCAAGCCATCGCAAGGGTGTTACATCAACAAAGACGAAGTTTGTTCGATCTATCATTCGAGAGGTTGCTGGATTCTCGGCGTACGAGCGTCGTGTGATGGAATTACTGAGGAACTCAAAGGTGTGGTCTGGCCGTCGGGGTCGGGCATCTAATGCTGACTGGATTGTCACAGGACAAAAAGGCAAGGAAATTGACCAAAAAACGGGTAGGTTGTTACGCAAGAGACAGAGGAAAAGCTCATGGGCGATTATAGCTCGGAACGCTATTGCGGTCGAAGCGCAAGCTGGAGGAGTTGTCTACGATTATCCAGGAGAGCAGGCGGGCGCACTAGTAGCTACGTTAGCTGTATGATGTGGTGCTGACCAATCGAGCTGACATGACGGATACGCGGCTGACACTAAGCGGATTAAATGCGCGTAAACTTAAGTCTCCCCATCATGCCTGTCTGCAAGTTTCTCGCCCCTCCCTCCCACACCCGAAACCGTGCTTCGTCGACAACCTTAAACTCGGGCCTCACCCTCACCTCCTTGGGTCGCCGGCGCTCCGCCTCCAACCTCCAGGCGACCTTTGACCTTACTTCTCCTCCCAGCCCGGTTCATTCTGAGGCCTCTTCTGTCTCCGACGACCTCCCAGCCTCACCACCGGTTCCTCCGCCTTCCATGCTCTCCATCCTCCTTTCCCCTTTTCTCGAATGGCTACACCTTCAGCAGAAGCATGCGCGTGTGTGGTCAACTACCACCTCTCCGCGTTCAAGCTTGGATGAACCTGTCCTGCCGCTCTCTGCATCCGCACAGAAAACGTCTTTTGGACCAGAAGTTCATGAAAAGATTCTGTCGAAGTCGTGCCAGTCGTTCCAGTGGCGTCATCAGTCTGCAAGTCAATTATCTCCTGTACTCATCAGGCCGTCTGACATGTTTTTCAGGTTCACGGGCCGATCCTAATAGTCCTGTTTCTATTCTTTGCATCCACCGCCCTCGTATTGTTCTCCCTGTCAACTCTGCCCATCGCCCTCGCCTGGCCGCGGACTATAACGGACGTAGCTCAATTGGGCAGGGATTTACACGGCTATTCTCAAAGTGGACCCGGGCCTCTAGCACATGTCCTGGGTGTGATGGCCATAGCAGTCGTATGGAAACATGCTTGGTCCGTTCCGGGAAGTGTTGTTTGGGTGAGAATCAAATTTTGTTCTCACCATTCAATAACGTGAATCTGAACATCACGTATTTCTTAATAGAATGTGCTAGCGGGTGCCCTGTTCTCACCCGCTTTTGCGACGCTACTTCTGGCGCTATTGACCACGATCGGCTCCATTTGCGCTACGATGCTGTCGGCACCATTGACGCCACTTCTGGCCCACTTCTTTCCCAAGGCGCTCGCTATGACGCGTACCGCTTTAGAAGGCGATGCCGACGTACCCGCCTTCGGCACGAAGAGTGCCGGTAAGTCCTCGGCTTGGGTTAGGTTGTCAGTTTTGCGTCTCGTAGGCGTGGTTCCGTGGTCGGGGATTAACATAGCCTGCGGCGTCTGCGGGGTAGCCATATCGGATTGTTTCCTTGGATCGTTCATCGGTTCATTGCCGTGGACCGCGGTCACGTGCCAGGCAAGTTGATTGTTAACTTCCGTTTCTCGGCTCCTTATACCTTCCCAGATTGGAGATATCCTTCAAACCGTGGCATCCACGCCGTCTCCCACTTCACAGACCATTTCGTCCCTCCTAACGTCACCAGAAATTCTTTTTAAACTTGTTTTTCTATCTTTCCTGTCTTTGGCGCCTATTCTGGGTCGTGACCGTTTACGTGGAATCATCTCAAACTCCGCCATCACTGACGTTGACGAGCAATCCCCGAGGCGGGATTGGGCTCGGGCATGGCGACCGAATTTGCGATCACGGATGACTGACCAGGCACGAACACAAAAAGACTTGCAAGTTCTTGTGCAAGAAAAAATGGCGCTTCAGGAACTACCCTCGTAACGACCCCTCAACTTTCGACCCCCATCTAATGTTGTCTCCGATATACGCACAATGTAACCCCTCACCTCAACTTCAATTGTCAAGTTATTACACATCGATATTCACCTTTGCCCATATCCAAGTGCTTGTTTATACCCAACTTCAATTATTCCGCTAGTTTAAGAATTTCTTACGACCTTAATGATCCGACCTTCGTTCACGACGCATTTAGTTTATTCAATATATTCCCCTATTGTGGATCATCAATATACGCCGCTTATCCTGCACTTGACAATTTGCAGTACATACTAGCATCGTTGGGCTTACTGTCGGTTCTTCTCGATACTGTAGATATTAACATAGTGTAGACGCCGTCTCCAATACACACGATGTATGTGGTCTTTCAAATTTCCATCGTTATGCAATAAAATGTCCAGATAATAATTAAACGGAAAGGATGTACAAATAGATACATGCGTCAGAGAGATAGGTTGATGAATTGTAGTCTAGTAATCTGTATAGCAATGATACATCAAGTATCAAGTCAAACACCAAGCCTGTTTGATTGTACCTGTTAGTAAACATAACAGTTCATAGAGAACAAAATGCACCTTCGTTTACTGTATTCATAGACTGCGTAAGATATAGAGACTGAAGGGATGACCTTATCACGGTTGAGTACATGCATTTGAGGACGCAGACCAGCGTTGCACTCACCTTAGCCAATGTTGGGAATAAGCCACGATAAAAGCCTCTCCAGCTATCTCGTTCCCAGGTCTTGATCGCAACGTCCCATACGCCCGTGTATCGTTGCGGGTGTCCAGGAGAACCAGAAGCTTGCAAACGAGTCCGCACGAGATTAAGGGGATATACACTGATGGCACCAACACTTCCGGAAATACTGCCGAATGCCAGTACAGTCAACACGCCGGGCTTCTTCTTGCCTGTGGACCTTACATAGGCAATTTTCAATGCTTCGAAAGTGCTCATGTCAATTGCAGAGTAACTGCTCAGGTAGGTATAATATTCAGTGGCTCGAAGAGTAGAGACTTACGGGAACACGCCAACAAGGCCTACCTACGACCGTTTGAGCTCCAGCGGGTGTTAATGAGCAAACATTTTATTCAGCTTACCGCTAAACCCCTGTAGTAAGCACGCAAGCCGCCCAGGAGCCATAGATGACGAATAGCCTCCGCTAGACCGCGTCGTTTCCCAACGTTACTCATCATTTGAGTCTGCAATATTTGTGAAGTGTTGTCGAAGTAACCTCGCAACTATCTCTCTCACCTTGAGTGTTTCTACGGGATAGATCGCTATTTCGGATAGTTTAGACAAAGATTAGCGGGCCAAATGTTTGCCCACCTAGTTGACTGCTAATCCCACCAATCCCTCCGGAAAGAAACCGACTGGTTCCACTAATGTCACCTGGGTCATCGACACCATCCCAATATTGAGCAAAGGCACGTTTCTACTCGGCATTACAGGTCTGCGAGGACTATGAATAGCGGAATTGACGTACGGAAGATTCGTACACGAAGAATTTTATCGCAGATTCAGGAAACACCTTTGCGACCGATAAACCATTTCCTGTCCAAAACCCAAGAATTCCGCCCTCTGAATATATACGAACGACAGCGTTTTTTATCACAGCGGCGTTGAGTATGCCAGTTTTAGCAGGAACAGGACACCCGCCGAGATCAGGAGGCCGCGTTATCAAGAACACCTTCAGCCGATCAAATGGTGCTGTACACGACCGGGATACTGGACAGAGTTGCGATTGAGCGCTACCAGAAAAGAGGACGACTTACCAACACCAGCAGTACCACCGGCAAGAAGAAACTTGGACGACGAGCCTGATGCAAGGATCCTGTGAGATTTCTCTTGTTTCCCTCCCACGGGAACGTTATCCGTGGACCCTATGCCGGCTTCATTTTTCATGAAAGTTGCTTGACGATGTGACGTATGCCCTAGACTATCTTGGGACTGTACTTCTGGGCTCAGGCTGGTACCAGCTTACAAGAGGCCGTGAGTAAGACTCCTACACAGAGTAGGATGTCAGGTGAAACTGACCTTGCGTATTGACAGGAGTAGAACTTCCATTATCATTAAAGAGAGATCCAAGCTTGTAATATTGGTAAATGTCTAATGGCGACAGGCTTCTGGGGAGAAATAGCAGAAAATCTCTAAAGTCGTTAAATGCGATAGAATCTGAAGCGATGAAACTGGTTATGAACTGGCTTGGAGAGCGGTCGATCCCTGAAATCTCTTAACAATGGCTGCCGTTTGCGCGGACACAAGGTTCACGTACCCGCATCTTTCCGAGCTAATAACAGTTCATGTGCATCTAGACGGTCACCACTGTCGAGATCGAGGTCATGAAAAATATGCCATAATTCTGGTCAATTTAGTAGGGACTTTGCGGATACTAATAAAACACTCGCCAACTTCCTTGCCCTCCGCGCATCTCTTGAACACCTCCCATCCAACTAACCGTGGCTCTCCAGTTACGCTGGCACCACAAAGACACAGCAATTTGGCATCGTACGTGATCCGTTCTAATGTCATCTCTTCGTGCGACACCTCGTCAGAGACGTGTGCTGGCTGTTTTCCATTCTCTATGCTGCTTTTCCACAATTCCTGTAACCGAGCTTCCCTGCGCTCTCTACTCTCCGCCTCCCGAAATTCAGATAAATTAGATGGATGCTGGTATTGAGGTTCGCGACGACTGGGTATATTATAGCGTGTTTGTGCTCCGTAGCTAGTAAGGTGATCCTGACCATTGGGGGTGTATGTGGCGGTTGCGTGAACCATCCGGAGCCACTTGCGCGCCTCGCAGAATGTATGTGGAAAAAGAAAAGCTGAGGAGCGCCGGGTGCAGGCCTCAGAAATTCATTGTTGGAGTCGCCTCGCCGTAAATGATAGCTTTCCTATTCGGGCCAGCCGTATAATAATACCATGACTAGTGTACATTTTTACCACAAATATATCGACTTCAGCATCTCAGCCATTTCATTCCTTTCTCCAGCTTCGCCGTCAACTGCCCGCATATCTTCTTCAAGGTATTTGTCCACGTCACAGAGCTGCTGCTCTCCGTTACTGTAAAGCTCTCCGTTTGGCCCTTCGCTGGCGACTCCTCTGGTGATATCCCAACCAGTGTTTGTCCAGAGCTACGAGAATTTTGCAATCGCATAGCTGCACCAGTTACTCGCAACTGTCGATATTGAGTATACTAGACTTGCAATAATTGGTGCGCAGCATACTCACAGTGCTACATGAATCCCACTGCTCACGCTCGAGCTCCATCTTTCTCCGCTTCGGTCTGTGTGTTGGGAGTGGCGGCGTCGGCGGCCTATAAATCTGCTACAAATGTCAATACACCAACTCAGCCAGCAATATTGATACCTACGTGATGAAGCTGGCGCTCTTGCTTGTCTTCATGGCTCAGATGTGCCGCAGACCAGGCGGAATCTCTTCTGATAAGCGCAGGATTCTTGAAAACACAAGGAGTACC
>QFEO01008313.1:0-31578 GCA_003316615.1 Amanita pseudoporphyria | reverse complement strand
TGGAGAGCGTGGAGTGAGTGGACTGCATGGACTGCATGGAGAGCGTGGAGTGAGTGGAACGCATGGACTGCATGGAATGCATGGAGCATGCTCTGTTTGGACTTAGCATAGAATTTTGTTCAATGTAAATTCACGTGGAGATCTCTTGTACTTCACATGATCAGACTGTTATCTTTGGCACCTTGACTCATAAGTGATTCATGCATGGACCACAAGTTACATGTGGTCCATGCTGGCATACTATAATTTTTGTGCATGGACAATGTGTGTTCCATGATCATTCCATGATCATTCCATCCAATTCCATGCAGTTTCATGCATGGAACACATGGAGCATGCATGGAGCATGCATGGAACATGTGGAGCATGCATGGAATGGCATGGAATTGGGCTGTTTTTATCATTTTGTCCAATTCTGTGCACCATAGCGTGGAGATGCATGGAATTGCGTGGAGCTTGCGTGGAGCATGCTCTTTTGTCCAATTCCGCGGTCCATAAAACTATGCTACATACCTTTTTTGCCTTGCCCTTTCGTATGCGTGGTGGGCTATCCAAAACGGAGCGAGGGTATGGCCTTCCAGCCACCTGCTCATACTCTAATTCGCGCTCGCGGTCTTGGTCTCTATTTCGCTCTTTCTTGTGCCGGCGCCACGTCCTCAGACTGACTTCTTTGCCAGTTTTGCAGTACTGGGAGCAGGTACACCAGTGGCTGATAGGATTTGACGATTCCCCATTCATTTTCTGAGGTTTCCGGGCACTGCAAACACTTGTGGGAAAATATGTATATTCATCATTACAGTGGGTCGTAGCTACGCGGAAGGAAAACGATAGGAGCGGCTGGGAGCGGCTGGGAGTGGCTGGGAGTGGCGTGAACTACACGCCTTGGCCCGTAGCGTCCGGTGACGGATTTGGCAGCCGACGGCAAACCCCGCCGGCTGAGGGCGGAAAATGATCCGCTCCTAGCCGCACCACTTTTCACTGGGCCTCAGGATTGGAACTGATGAAAATATTCTGAGCACGAAGTGAATTGGCGTAGTTTGCCCACGTGCCTTAGATTTACTCGCTGCCTGCTTCCTACATATGACAATTCTCTCCTATTTCTGTCGGTTATTTATATGGCACTTTGACTTCCACAAATAGACTGACAAATTTGGGTTTCGATCACGCGAAGGGTTATGGGACACCGCCTGCCCAACACCGCATCGAACCCTAGTACATGCAAGCGTTAACGTTAAGAGCCTGGGAGTGGACACGAGTCTAATGATTGATGATCGGACAGGTAATGTAAATGGGCTGCTATGCTGAATCCAGATCGTAGCGTCCACAACTAATCGACCACCTCGAAATCCAATCCTACATACTCGCCACGCATAGCTCAATTCAGACCATCGAACCATACACCTGTCCCGCATAACTGCCTAGTTGAACACAATCCACTACGGTGGCTATTGCTCCTCCCTCCTCGAGCATGCCGACTTTAAAGGACGCAACGAATACCACCATCAACAATAGCACCTTCAATGACATCGCTGGCAATCTGAACAGCCGTACAACTAACGTTGGGAACATATACATCGTCAACCGCGGTCGAGATGACCCCTTGGATAATCTTCTTCATGGAATCGCTCCGACGATCGGATGCTTACCCACCTTCCCCTCGAAGAGGTGCACATCGAAGTATTCATTATTGATGGTCTGTCGTGCCTGTAAAATTGAAATTATGCTATGCCTTGACATTTATAACAGGCTTTTTTTTTTATATAGCATACGCACAGGTTCGTGTTTTGCTGTGCAGCTGAGCGCTGATTAATATTAATTGATTACTAGTAGCACATGCCATAACCCTGAAATAGACCTTTAGCAATTCCTCGAATATTGTGTCGAAATACGTCCTCCCTTTGACGGCTCGTGCTGCAGTATGCGCCTCTCGAATGCGCCTTTCGACGGTGCTCACGTTTGAAGACGTCCCGTTGGATGATGAGGGGTTGGTGGAGAGCGAGAGGCGAAGGGAGATTTCCTTTTCTCTTTTTCATTTTTGTCATTTTTCGCTAAGGTGCCCGGGAGCTTTCATTTACAAAGCTGCATCCCTTTCTATGCTTTCCTTACTCGTACATGTCATGTTTGTAGTATGTAATGGACAATCAAATTTCTATTAAAAGAAAAAGGCGCCTTTCAAATGATGCCGAAGAGGCTTCGTCTCTTTTTTCTCTTTCTGGTGTTAGTTTTTCCTGTTTCCATGTTGTTCGAACTAGTTGTAAAGCTTATATGCATAAATCTTAAACATGATTGAATGTTAGTTCAGAAGCCCACCCTTTACTTTATTCTAGTCTTCGAATAAGAGTGATGTTTGTAGGTGCTTGTCAGCCCATTAGCAGAAACCAGCGGCGTGGTGATCTAACTCTGTTTTTCGCATGCCCTTTGCAAGGGCCTGCCTACTTGGGCCCCTGTCTAGATTCTATTCGACTGCAGCCAGTTATGACGGTGCGCTTCATTTTTTCCTCCTTCAATACCCAACTGATTTCCGCACAGTATGCGTCATCGGAGGAGGCCATGCAGGCTGCGAAGCGGCAACAGGTGCAGCGCGAACTGGTGCAAGAACCTTGCTTCTAACGCAAAACGTGAACACGATTGGAGAATTGTCTTGCAACCCGTCCATCGGTGGAGTTGGAAAGGGTACACTGGTGAGAGAGGTAGATGCGTTAGATGGCGTCATGGGTCGCGTCGCGGATAAGGCTGGAATCCAATTTCACATGTTGAACAAGTCAAAGGGCGCTGCAGTATGGGTATGTGAGAATTGTTTTTAACGGTACGCCCTAACATGTACATCGTTTCAGGGACCTAGAGCACAAGTTGACCGTAAGCTTTACAAGCGGCACATGCAAGATATTATGAATCGGTATCCTGGACTGGACATCAGAGCGGGGAGTGTCTTCGACCTTGTGTTTGACCATTCTCCCGAAGCGCTGTCGGACAAGGGGAAGCGATGGGGAAAGACTATTGGTGTTAAATTAGGTACGTGTGTGCGCCATTTCTTTCAAAAACGAAATTAACCATTAGTAGATTCTGGTGAAGCGATTTCCTGTTCAAAAGTAGTTATATGCACTGGAACGTTCTTATCCGGTGAAATACACTTGGGTATGTACCGAACAACATTTCGCTTCCGTTCGTACCAAACGTATTTAGGTCTCAAACGCTTCCCCGCCGGACGCATAGGCGAATCACCCTCTGTTGGTCTTTCTGCTTCTCTCCGCTCTGCAGGCTTTGCCCTAGGTCGTCTGCAAACAGGAACCCCGGCCCGACTTGATAAGAATACAATCAACTTTGTGGGCCTAGAAAGACAAGATGGAGATGAGGAACCACTGCCGTTCAGTTTCCTTAACAGCACAGTGGATAATGCCGTGAGTATATGCCGGCTTTTTAAGTTAAGGGCGCTGAGGAAGCTTAGGACAAACAAGTCGTATGCTTTAAGACTGCGACAACACCTGAAACACATAAGATTGTGAAAGATAACCTACATCTGAGCGTGCACGTACAAGAAACTAAAAACGGTATTTTTTCTATACCGTCGTTCCTTTACCTTTTTGTTAAAAAAGAATTCCATCTATGCAGGTCCACGATATTGTCCTTCCCTCGAATCCAAAATACTGCGTTTTAGTGATAAACAACATCACACTGTCTGGCTTGAGCCAGAAGGCTATGACTCGGACTTGATATATCCGAACGGGATATCATGTAGTATGCCTGAAGAATTACAAGAGACGATGATGCGCACCATTCCGGGGTTAGAGAACGTCAAAATGGTTAAGCCAGCGTATGGTGTTGAATATGACTTCGTGGATCCGAGGGAATTGGGCCCGACATTGGAAACGAAAAGAATTAAGGTATTATCTAATATCTTTGCTTGTCATCCATAGCTCGCTGATGGGCTCCCTAGGGCTTATTCTTAGCTGGTCAAATCAATGGTGCGTCTCTTGTTATTTTTTGCCGACATTTTGCTAAAGATCGCACTTATAGGCACAACTGGATACGAAGAAGCTGCAGCTCAAGGCGCTGTTGCAGGTATCAATGCGGGCTTGACTGCATTGGGAAGGCCACCGATGATCTTGACCCGCGCAGATGGTTTTGTCGGTGTGATGATTGATGATCTAATTGTGAAAGGAGCAGAGGAGCCATGTATGAAATGTTCGTTTCCCTTTTGAACACTTGCTCAATATTTTATAATAGACAGAATGTTTACATCGAGGTCGGAATATCGAATGACGATACGTTGTGACAATGCGGATTCTAGGTTGACACAAAAAGGTGGGTCTTATTGTCATGTTTGTAGCGGGAAATCATTCACGCGGCGGACCGTAGGGAGAGAAGCAGGTGTAGTTACTGATGCTCGATGGTCTGCCTTTGAAAGCACCTGCGCAAAAATTGAGGACGCTAGAAATTTATTGAAGAGCATTTCCTTGAGTCCACAGGTGTGCCTCTTTCTTCTTTAGCATTTCCTTTTTTCGTGAAGCCTGGCATGGTCGACAGAGATGGGTTTCGTATGGTTTTAATGTCCAGCGCGATGGTGTGCTTCGCAGGTGCGTTTTTCTCCGCGTTTGTCTACTAGAGTCCAAGCCAATACATTGCTCTGATATAGTGCATATGACTTACTGCGGTACCCTGGCATCACCACCACCAAGCTATTTCCCGTCGTTCCTGAGCTGGCTGATATGGATCCCCTAGCATTGACGAGAGTGCAAATTGAAGGTAGGTATATATTTATCATCCCTGAAATAATCACTTCCCTAGATAAACTTCTCTTAAAATAGGCCATTATAGTGTACATCTATCCCGCCAAGAAGCAGATCTCCGTTTGTTCCTGGAGGAAGAATCATTAATGCTAGATCCTAACATGGATTATGATGTTGTGGAGGGCTTGAGTTCCGAGGTCAGAGAGAGATTGGGAAGAGTGAGACCAGGGACAATTGTAAGTTATCGAATCTCAACTAATTTAGAAACAAGCGCTAAACTAACACAATGAAGGGCGCGGCGAAACGGATGGAGGGCATGACTCCATCTTCAATTGTTTGTCTTTTGAAGTATGCGAAGAGAACATTCGGGAAGGGAGCGAAGTCTATGGGAGAAATTGCAGGAACTGTTGCGCAGGCAGTCTAGAAGCTTAAAGGCGTACCAGTGCGTCCAACGTTTCAGTAGCATACCAGACGTTCACAGGTCTTACTAAACGTGTAGATTGTCGTCGAATGTCGATTTTGCAAGAAGTCAGTGTCCTTTCAATAGGCCACCACACATTTTCGATAGTACCGTACGAGCTATCCTTATTTGCCGTTCTTATCTTCATGACATACTTTATCTTTCTTGGTCCCTCAAGCTCCTTCCTTCCCCGATATCAGAAACCTCAAGTCATATTTTTCTTATGTCGACATACTGGCATGAAGTTGAGGCACATAGAGCGTTATGTATGTCACCCCATGCAGAGGATGTGACTGCATTGCTACCTATGGAAAAATCATGCAACTACTTGAATGTATTTGTATTGCTCCGTGCAAGCGATTAAGCCGATGTCAAGTATCGGTACATGTACGCTACCTAATTATATAATTAATCAATATATCATACTAAGATCTCCGTCCAGATGAGCAAGTATGGCTGGGGGGCTGATCTACATTTAAGAGGGTACGTCCAATCCACAGCACTGGCACTACCTAATATCAAGCTGCTGAGATGATAAACAGTTCCGGGATTGACGCATTGCATAACTGTGTTAGTAGTGTTTGTGGTCATCGCAATGTCAGTTTCAGTCTTTCCAACTACGTTTGACATAAAACTGACAAACGTTCCGCTCTAAACCTCCCAAGGCCATTACGGCCCTCCATAACCAATATAAGGACCACGTCATAATCATGAGCCTACGAAAGTACTTTGTCCCACCTTAATTTGATGCCATGTCGAGGAGTTTCAATGTCGACCGTGGGAAATAAGTTTGTGGTATTATCACCTAGCCGAAGATGTGATGCTTCCCGAGTGGCGTGAACGGCAGGAATAGTATCCGACGGGTGTACAAACATTACTAGCACCCCCCTGATTATATCATTCATTGTCGAGGAACTACCTCGTTGAATGGCCTAACTGGTGTCATCGGCTCTTTTTTTCAAATTCCCAATCTTCTTGGTTAATTCTGGAGATATCTTCGACAAAGTAAACGTATGAGTGCAATTTGTCCTACGACGGGAAAAACATAAGCCCTAGGTTCTTGCAGTTTTTCAATGTAGCCGATAACTCAGAACGCGTATCCTTCGAGCAAAAAATGCCGGGAGTGAATCCAGTAAATTTGGTGTAAGTCCGTGGAAGAGTATGACCACCCTGTGAGGATATCAGTTGTCGAACCACTAATTTTGGACGACACTGGCAGTTTAATTCCATGACCCCGATGAATAGATGACACTTGCAATGGCTCAATGCCACCTCTGCTTTGGGAGAGAGCTTCATAATGGGCGTCGGGTCCTCCAGTGGAACGGCCCAAGCCAGCCGCCGTTCAAGATCTAATGGCTTGTAGTTACTAGGTGAGAACAGCCGTATCGATCAACTTACGCACACAATGTCGCGGCATATAAAGCATTTGCATTTTGTTTGTCATCTCAGGACAATGATATAACCTGGTTATTGCCCATTGGCAAATCGTATAGCATGACTTTAGCTCAAATATCAGCCATTTGTATGTGCTCATATCGGTCCGTACCAGCGAGCAAGACTATTAAGAATCGCAAATTTATACGTGCATATTACTTGAATAATCCAAACCATCTTACCCGGGTATCAGGATGTGCAAGTGCCACCGCAGGACATAGTTGACTAGAGAGTTGAGCACAGGTGAACGTCAAAGAGTTTTGCAAAGCTATCGGGTGCTGCCATCACGAAAGTATTTGAATCTCCGGGGCCAGTAATGAGACCTTCGATCCTTCTGCCATAACCAAGGTATCTTGGTGCAATCACGCCACCATGCCTCAACATATTTTTCTGGTCAGCAGATGAACACAGCATCACTTCTGGCATGGACGGATGAGCCAGCCACGTATCAGGATTGAATGTTGCGTGCGTCCGCTAGCTTGATTTCACTTGTTGGCGTAGAATCCTAAGAGCGCTCGATATTCTCCTCAGGTTCATCTATCCGACTGTCTTTGATACTTTCTTTCTTTCCGATTCTTTTTTTACCCTTGGGGCTATAGGTAGGGAGCGTGTCAACAGTCCATGTTGCAATGGTTCCTTTACCAGCCCAGGCCAGGTGTCCATTGGAAAGAATGGCGAACAGTCCATCGCATCGACCTGAGTTCATAGTATGCCGGGAGCGCCTTGTCAAGTATCACTGCCTGGGGACAAATTTGGCCCTGTCTACAATGCACCATCAGAGTAGACTTCTTATATGGCTTGGGTAGTTTAGACCATGGCACAGGCAACACCGAGTCAAATTTAGAGAGATCAAGGGAGCTAATTATCTGGGTGCTTGGTCCGACGACTAATGGCGACCTTTCTGTGGGCAAGAAATCGCATGTGCCAATACTAAATACCGCGTTACATGTGTGACGCGTGACGCGTTATAATTCAATTCGTAGCAGCACCAGTCTATGAAGGACCGGGGTACGCCAACCTTTGCTCAAGGTCAACATGAGTGAAGATCCCGTTGCCCAGAAATCTACGTTTTTGCGGATGTACATGTCCGGTCATCCAGACACTCTCGTTGCGTACGCCAAGTCATATGGCGGAATTAAAGCGCCCCTCGTCAGCGCCGAAATGACGGGCATAAGCACAAAGGTGGGCATGCTACCGTTCTCTACACTTTATACATTTGCATCAACAGAGGCCGAATCTTAGAGCATGACACTCCTTTGTACTCTAAAGTCCGGCCAAAAGCAATCGACGACGATCGTATTCAGTCCGCCTCTGGAAGGGTACGAAGCTGTCAAACCACGCCTCCTTGAAATGAAAGCGATTGCGCAGGAGAACCTCGGGATGATTAAAGCACCACACATCACCTCATTCGAGATCCCCCTGCCCGAAGCGTTTTGGGTGCCGGCACTGGTTGGAATATTGTCGTTTTTGACCTTCTTTCCGGAGACCTCTCTCGCGAAACCTGTGGTAAATGTGTTGGGACTAGCCATCCCGCATCGCACGTTTCAAGCACTTATGACAATCCATGTACTGGAGAGCTTCTACACGTTGTCTTTGTGTAGAAGGCACAAGACAGGTTTCATTGTTGGCGTAAGCCGTTTCTAATCATTTCGTCCTACTGCGGCGAGGCTGATGCACGCGTTAGACTTTGTATGGCATCAGTACGATTATATTCGGTTTTTACACGTGGGTTCGTCTGCGAAAGCGTATTCAGGGAGCGAGAATCGAGTCGGTCATGAAAGTGCAGTAGCAATAATATTCTCCTGTAAAATAGATGCTCGCCAACAAGCGTATGGTCTCATCCGAATAATTAGGGCCTCGTGCTCTCAACGATGGTCTGCGGATACGTTGCCCTCAATCGTTCTGAACGGGTATATGTGCAACGCCTTCACATAGCGTCTTCATCGGCCTTCTCACTTCTCACTTCTTCATCTTACCCCTGAGATTCTCGTAATATTCTCTCATCATGCCCGCCTTCTCCCTATCCTGCACATTAAATAGTCCTCTGACCTCACCTTCCACCCTTTGCTAACCTCTTCCCTGCAAGTTTTTATAGGATCCACACCACCATCCCTGTTACAGTACCACGTAAACCACCGATGTCCCGCAGCCACATGCGTCACTTCATCAGTATGGATGACTTCCATAAATATGCACGCAGACATACTACCATATGGCGTATTGGGAGATATTTCTGCTAAGCGAGATGTAAGGAGGGTGCTCCGATGGGATTAGTATGAAATTTTTAAGGATGAAAATACAATGCCTACCAATGTTTTGACTCATCAAGCACTATCTTCGCGAAGTGAGAGAAGAATGCAGGAAGTAGATTAGGATTAATCGAGCTATGATGTCCCAACCGTTCGGGTCATTGTGAGCAACACTCCAAAGGCGCATTACCTACGCAAGATCTATGACGATTATACATTACCATTAAAAGCTAAGCGTGCGAGTTGTGGCACTTACGCCCACTGTTCTAGATTAGCTAGAGCATGCAGCATAGTTGCTCGGCTCCACTTGACAGACCTTGTCTTTTCAGGACCCGCAATGTTTGGACTGAACGTGGCACCGCGAGCCGGGACATCCGGGGGTGACCGATGGAAGTCTACTTTACGGTTCGAAAAATATGAACCGCGTGGCACGTACGCTGAACCTGTTAGATGATGCAATATTGCGTGCAGGCCAAATTTAAACGATGAGTGGATTGCCTACTTTCAATATTGGGTCAGTGTTTTTTGGAGAACCGGGGAGAAGCACTACCGGTTCCGGATCAATTTCTCGTTCGCTCTGCAAAACAGGCGGAGGAGGTAGGGTGGAGGCAAATGCTGCGGATAAACCTATGAGCGAAAAATGACCATTATTCAGACCAGCGGCGGCCGTACCCTCCGAGACGGACTAGCCTCCATCCAGGCTCATCTTCAGGGGTCTCGGTGTATACAATGTTCACCTGATCACCTTTCTCGGTAGCATCAATTTGGACTGCCTTGGCCGCAAATCGAAATCGTGTCTAGTGCGATATGTTCGCGAGATTCTATCCGCCGAGCAACGTACCGACATCAAGGACACACCGCGACCAGTCCACTCTCACATTCTTCAGTCTCGGCGTGCGATAGATCTGCTCCTAGATGGGGACAGCTTTCTTCCATAACGTACTGTTTGAACACAGCCTCTCCCCCGCTTCCCCTTGTGGCTTACTGACGTCGAATTCGGGGGACAGCCTAAACAGAATCGGCGAACGATATCTACCTTCTTTAGATCTGAGGGTCAGAAGGGATCTTGTGTGACTCGGTAAGGATGAAAACGCGGCAGAGCTCTTCATGAGTCATGTTCGGAACGGTAAGGGCGTGTTAAGTAAATGTTAGATCATTTAGTACGTCGGTGCTAATGGACTTATGGCTAGTCAGAATAATAAGGAACACACTCAAGCCATTCTACTAAGGCGGTCTGTATGATTAGGCAGTTGATGCCGTAATTATAGATACATAGCATGAAAACATCCGAAGTCAAGATACTACAGCATAGCAAGACAATACAACACAGAAATTACAGGACCATCCTGGCATTTTAGGTCAAATACAGGTAATTTGCCTGGTTATGATCAGTCGCGTGATCCACGCCGGCGTAAGGTGGAGGAGTTACGCCATTTGATGATGGCGATGGTGATTGTTCGGGCCACGAGAATCTTCAAGAAACAGGTCAGGATGGTCATTTACCCAACTTACGTCCTTGGTACTTACCCTGGCAACATCATGTTCTGCCACCAATTCGGATTCTTTATGGCCTGCATCGTCGCAAGCAGTTCCTCTTCGGGGATCATGTTCTCGACGAAGTTGTTGTCAATAGTAATCGATACATCTGCATCGGCTAACGTCATATCTGGCCCGTAAGCATTTGCGTCGACTTGTTGGCCGTACATGTACCCGGGATCACTTCCCGACCCATTGTAGGCATGATATTGCGGAACCACAAACGAGGCAGCGTTTCCCGAAGGATTTTGCACGCCTACGGCGGGTCCTTCGGGCGGGGGCATCGGGTAGTGAGGCGCGGGTAGTGAATCATGATGTACCCTCGCGATTCCTTCCTTGCGATGCCGAGCAAGTAGACCAGTAAGGAATCGGGCATACAACTTGGGAGTGTGTTTGTCGTCTATGGCAATTTTTGAAGAGCTTAAGGTCTGTATCAATCTGCTAATCAGTACAAAGATATCCATCTCTTCTTCCTTTGATAACAAATGGGAAAACTCGGGCCGCAGGAGCTGAAGAAAAAATGTAAAACAATGCATTCTCCACGATCTTTAGGACCCACCTTGAGAAGAAATGCCGAAGCGAAAGAAGCAAAAACAAAATAACCTATACTTTCATCAAATTCACTACTAGTTCGGCAGAGTACCATCTCTTACCGTCGGGTGCATAGCGCATATAACCGCTTGGTATGAGACTCTCAATCATATTTGTAACAACAGACTTAGCGGCCGTCAGGCACTTGAACAGATCTAAGCTGTGTTGTATAGTTAATCTCAAACGGCTCACCTTTGTGAAGAAAATATGATCATCTTGCTGAAGGCCACGCCGATAGGCTTGTTGAAAGCCAAAAGAAAACATGACAAGCCTGGAGTATCCAACGAGGCTTTAATGACCAATCAATTGCCGAGGTTACCGAATCATAAGTCGTGGCTTACTATGGTAAGAGGGAGCACCGAAATCCGCAAGCTCGGTCTATTTTCGTTAGTCAAGTCCAAAGTATTTCATTGAAGTTTCATACCATTTGGATTCGAGTCTTGAAGAAACATCATTGTCCATTCCTCTTGAAACTTGGTGAGGCGCTCATCGTGGGCAAACGTAACAGACCGCAAGTCGACATTCTGATCGCTTTAAACAACACGCTGAGGTGGTATAAAAACGCGCAAGACTTACTTTGTTTAGCCCCGTGGGCGAGGATGGGTCACTGAAAATTTCGTCATGGAACCTGGCCACGATCTGGAATAATACCGAATAGCCACACAAATGAATGTCATACTATGCGTGACCATTAAACTTGATAGAAATGATTAAATTCGCGAACGCACGGGGTTGTTATACTTTGACTTCTTATACCAATTTTTAGCGTGCCGCAGGATACTCGTGTATAGCTTCAGCATGAAAGCCATGTTCAGGCTAATGTAGTACTCACTAGTGTTCCTTAATTGTTGATGGTTTTCCAAATTGTGTTGCAGTTGATCGGTCAAGATTGCAGCAGATCATCCATACTCGCGCCTTGTTTAAAACTTCTCTTTCTTGTTTCTCTGATTGAGGCTTAGCCGGAGACGGGCGATGCAAGTTAAGATCGGTCGCCAATCTGGAATAAGTACATAGCTTAATCATTGCCTCGGCTGCATGCCACGTATACATACCTGATCGCAAGCCCTGTGTAAAGCCAACTGCGGTCTTCTTCCCATTTGCGCGCAGGTACCGCGTAGATGCTCATCAGGATGTAAGCCTGGCATAACTCTACAGATTTCCACCCATCCACTAAGGCACTTGCCGCAGAATGCTTTGCAAAGTGCATTGCAATGGCGTAGATCCCCGACTTCTTAGTGTAATATCGCGAGGAAATAGCACAGACTATATTTAAATAGGTTGGCACGTGGAACGGAAAGAAAGAAGCCAGTGTCACTGACCGACGGTGAAGAGAAATGGACATCTGGCGAAAGTGGATGCTGGCGTATGCAGCACGGGGTCCAACAGGGACATGAACGGCTAGTCGTGTCCTCCGATCAGCCAACTTAGATAATTCACACGCCTTATACACGTACGTTGATACGCTCATAAAATCTGATGATAGTCATCCCATCAGGACCGATACAGATTCTCATAGAGGCACTCACATTTGGAACAGTTGTTCGACGTCCTCCGGCGTAACTAAACCATGGAGAACTATCTCCGGAGGGCTGTGTTGTTCGATCAGCACAGCTCTCGCATCCAGATCAGTGGCTGGTCCTATATGACTAATAAACACGCGAGCGGTAGAAAAAAGTCGTTAATAACACTGACCGGGCATGAAGAATGTCTCATTTGCGATTCCCTAAATTCCTATATCAGTGTCGGAAATAAAAGACGATTTACGAGGACCCACAATATCATTGTCATTATTATCTTCATTCAGCAAGCTTCCTTTATCTTGCCTTCTCTTTCCCACTTTCTTCTGCTTAGAACCATCCAGGCTTAGATTAGCCAATAGATCGAGCGGAACATGCAAAGATGCGAGCTTCTCATCACGTCCATCATCTTCAGCATCCTCAACCCCACACGGATGCCCGATTTGAGGATTAATGGCATTATCGTCGGGTTCAGAGTCTTCATTGACAGTTCGTTCAGGACGGAAGCTAGTGAAAAGCTTCCCGTCGCCAGTCTTCAAGCTGGATTTCAGACGACTAAGCCATTCCATTGTGTCACAGTTGTTGCGGTCCGAAGGAGAAGTTGCCATTTGGTAAGATGCAATAGACATGGGCGTGGCTTGATATGGGTTGTGAAGCTAAAATTCACATTAGTTATGGCAGGTAAACGCTAAGCAAAAACAAACCTGTTTCAGCAAGGATTCAATGATTGCATCCTTCTGTCGCAATTGTGCAAGAAGATACTCGCGTTTGCTGAATTCGGACGGCAAGTCAGACACTGGGGATATCGGCGAAGATAAAGGTGAAGACGAGGTTGAAGAAAGAGAGGGTAGCGATTCCAGCGAAGACACTGGAGAAGGAATGGACATGGCTTGTTCAAGAGGTATGGTACGGACGATAAGTGTCCAAGATGAAACACTCTTTAAAGCCTTTCCAAGCTAATTCAAATCCATCCATCCCCCGCGTATGGTATAGGCGAGGTCCAGCAAACATGTGTGACCCCAAAAAGGGATAGACCATATCCCGATGATAAAATGGATAAAGTGCATACAGAAGAGTACTTTGGCTTACTTTGCGGGGATTCTCGGCTTCCGTGCCTCCACGATGCAAGCGTGTCCGCCTGATTTACATCTTTTGCAGGTATTCTCTCCCTTCGGAAAGTCGCATTTCATCTGTTTAAATTAGAACAGAAGGGATCAAAAAAAGAAAAGTGCCCGATTCAGCATGCCGCAGGTCGTCGGATCGGGGAAAATTATCGATCGGAACGGGGAAAGAATGTACGATTAGGGAAAAAGTGTCCCGGAATGGATTTGTCGAAATAAAGCATGTGATATTCGGTAGGATTGTTTAGATCAAAACACAGATGAGAGCACAATTAAGATCATAAGTCAACTTGATAAAGAACGAAACCACGCACTTTCAACTTCTTGCAGTGTGCGCAAGCACCTGCCCTGTATGGGTGGCATACAAAGAATTGGGTTTGATCAAGGATATGTCAACATGTCAGTGTCGAGAAATTGATGAAAAACACGATTGCGTCATAACAGGAGCATGTCAGGCAGTGTTCCGGGGGAGAAATAATGCCGGACGTTCATTTATGTCAAGTGCAAAGGCAGTGCCGATCGAGCAAGTTTGATTCGGCGTCGGATATGTAAGAGTGGCGTAACATCACCGGCGTACGATATAAACCGCGAGTGTATTATATTATGCGACGTCAGGAGTAGGATGGCCATACCAGAAACGGATGGCAGTTGGGGGGCAGCGGTGGTTCGTGAGTAATTGCGAGTGTGCAAGGTGGACAGACAATCCGGAGAAGATTTTTCGCCGTCGGTTTGTCCGTTATTCGGACCAAAAAACGTTGACGTAAGGCATGCCGATGGGTCCGTCGGAGTTCACGTGGCAGTGTACATTCGACCGATAATGAAGGAAACATGCCAGCGTTTGAGAGAATGTCGATCAGAGTTTACAACATGGCAAGGCACGGGGAAGAAAAGTCAGCACCAGGCGAATATGGAGTGAGGGGGTGAGAATAATAGAATATTACTAAAGTCCGGCATTTGCGGACCTTAAAACAACTTAGACGCCGGTGGATTGGACTTACGTTCTCAGACCTAAGCCTTTTCCAGGGCGACCGAGTACACCTAATCCGCCAACACCCACGCTAATTCCACCAGTAAATTCGGATTCGGAGTCTTCTTCACTATCTGATTCGCTGAATCCCATTCCGAAGTTACCGGCGTCAGACGTAGTATCCTTCTTCCTGCGTTTCCTCTTTGGTGAGGATGAAATAGATTGGGTAACCTTGCTTGTCGGAGTACCCTGGGAACCGAGTATTGGACGGGCTGCTGGCTCGGCGACGACATTAGTTGAAACGACATCAAAATCGGAAGATAATCCCAAACCAGGCTCCGTTACTTGGTAGGTCTGTTTCGCAACATTTATCCTAAAATTCTCGGTCGCAGGGGACACCGTCGAACCGGATGGTGACTGTGACACCGAGCTTTGACTGGCCAGCGTTGAGCTGGTGCCATTACCCGTAGCGGAGTTGACCAATTCAGAGTAAGGTGAAGTCTGACTGAACTGATGAGACAAATGCTGGGCTTGCTCTTGATGATATATGGGTGCATAGTATTGACCGCTAACCTCGACATTTATCGGGTAAGAGTCGGATGTAAAAGTTGTCTGAGGGTAAGCGACGTTAGAGCTCGCAGAATTTGGCTCTGAAGTCCTTTGCCCGTCAGAATAAAATTCGGAGAGAAAACGGTCGACGCTTTGCAGCTGTTGGTTTTGCATTCCGCTGTATTCGATGCCGTTGTTTATGACCGTTTCATATGCCCCACTCGCAGAGTCTGCTGAATTCGTCGCATATCCAGTAGACTGGTGTGTCGTAGGATAGGTACGACGATTAAAATTGAATTGTCCTCCCCCATTCGGCCAATGCCCATGGTGCATATTGGCAACGCCCGCTGCCTGCTGCTGTTGAGTGCTGAAAGAATCTATCCATTGCTGATAGTGTTGCAAATCACGGTCACTTTCATCATTCAAGTGATACTCTTGGTGATAGGCGGTCGAACCAGGCCCAATCATGGATCTGGATGCGTCTGAGGGTGGCCGATGCGATGCAAGGGGATGAGAGCAAGAACCGTTATTGATATTATTAGATTTGACAGTCGGATTGGAGAGTGTTACAGTGACAGTAGTATGACTCGGATTACCCAACGGCCCATGATCTATTGGTTTCTCTGTTAATACGCTCGAGGTCCGACATAAATGCCCTACCCTGAACGCAATGGGGTGTAATGGACGACTGATGGTGGGCCTGACCGCCACTGAAAGGGCCGGTAGTAACTCTTCCAGAAGGCGATGGAAGCATGAGTGCTTGGGCCGCTAAAGATCAAAATAGGTGCTTCAGAGGCTGCGATCAGGACGCTGCATGTTTCGACGAACCTGAAGGTCAGGATAAGATGTGCTGATGAGCGTGAAGGAGTGGAAGGGCCTGGACTGCTGTCAGTCCTCTTGTGTTGCTTATAATGGTTCTAAAATTGACCTTCTTATCCCTTAGGGTCTGTTTCGCAGATTGAGCGCAGAGCGTGAAAAGGTGCGTCAATGACTGCGGTTTAAAAAACTGCAAACTTATAAGGACGATTGAATATTTCTCTGCGCGCACATCTTCCGACTACTTATGGCGCCCACGTCGCTGTTGGACAGTTCATTTTCGCCTCCTCGGCTCCGCGAGTCACGGCCCGTCGTTAGTAGTTGCACGTGTTGTTTACGCGCCATGGCATGCTTGCTCAGCAGAGCCCCTCAAGGCCTCACCTATCGTCTCATCAAGCATGTACGCCTCAATATGCCGTATGAATCACCAAATCTGCATGCGATGGGCGTTGATCGTTTATCCTGCACCGCCGTTTTGGCCTTCACTTATCCCTATCGTTTGTTTACATGCTGTTTTGGGCAATTGTAGAGATATATGATATGCCATAGGAACTCCGCCTTCCTTTAGCTGGCTGCTGTCTTGGTACGATGCAAATCCAGAACGATACTTTCCTAATGGCTGTCTTCTGGATAAATTTAGGCCTTACAACATCTTGCTTGATCCACATGGGACGTATGAGTAACTTTGACGGATCAATTATCGTATGCAGCAAACCTTTGATTCAGCTAGCATTGATTATGCTCTACAAAACCCCAGTCGGCTTCCGAAATGTTATCCACCTTCGGGTGACTTAATCCCAGACGGTTTCATCTCCATCTGACACTGAACATGACATTGGGAATATTTACTAGTGGAGGTCCATCGTTCACATGTCCATGTTTTCAATCTGGTTAATCTTGGCGCGGTATTTTTACTATCTTCCTTCGCACAGATGCCGACAGCTCCAGCGAGAAGCGGCTAGAATTCCTTCGTTCCTGAATTGTATCGTGCCGCTGAGGTGAATTTTAAGAAACACCTTTCATGAGAGATATGTTAGTTGAATTTGTAATCCGTCGCAAATGTAAGTTCCATGACGGGATCTCCGCAGTTCATTGAAAGGAGATATGACAGATGTCTGACAGATGTTCTAGTGAAGCCCGTGGACTTTTGGATCATTTCATATACTTTTTCAATAGATTGTCATGTTTTAACTTCATATATCTACTTATATATAGATACGTCTACGCTGACTCTATACAAAGCATACAACCTGTGAAACGAAATATAAATAGTATCAATAAATAGTGCACCCGAAAGTCATAGCGGTTATATTCTCCACCGTACAACCTCCCCTTTCGTCCTCACGTCTATTTGCCTTCTCACCCTATTCTTGGCACACTCTATCTCATGACCTTTATTAAACAGCCGATGCCGTGCCATCAACGCCAGCGAAGACATGTTCGGCCCGTAGAATATTGGATTAAACGAGAAGCCCGTGTGATTACCCACAATAAGTTTCTTCGGTTTAGGTAGCGTTTGCTGTCTAGAGTTATCAATCCACCTCGCTGAACGTGCAGTGCGGGGGGTCCTGGGTGTTCTTGAGAAGTGTAAGATGCCTTTGCGAGTAGATGGATTAACCTCGCGGCCGTCGAACGATACGCAAGTGAAGGAAGATGTGGTGGTCGTTTCGTGATCGACCTCAGTGACGTTGTCGTCCTCGGGCACGTCCTCCAAATCACGTTCATACCCTTCCAAACGTGTCTCCAACTCTTCTACCTTTCTTCGAGCAGCCTTTAGACTGTCGTGGATAGTGTCTTCAAGGTCGTTCTGGAGATCCTGTTGAATAGAGCCCGCTTGCCGAGCAAGATTCAACCTTTCCACCTCCCACACAAGCTTCCGATAATCCTGATACCACTCCCACGTGAATTCTTTCAACTCGTGCTCGTGGAAGTCGCTCTGGGCACCTAAAGCTAGCTTATACGATTCAAGTTCCGCAGTCATATCCTTAATGCGGTCTTCAACAACGCGATCGTGCTCTAGATCCTCCATCATTTTCTTTGCTGCTCGTTTGATGGTCGCCTCGAATCTCTTCTTCAATGTAGCTGACTCGAGCTCCATTTCTCCGACGTCCTTCTCCAGCTGCCATACTTGGTTTTGGAGAAGGAGCTTGTCGCAGAACGCAGAGAAGGCGATTTTACGTCTAGAAGCTTCAGCCAATGATACATCCGACTGCAGCTTCTTGAGCTGTTTTTCCTGTTTCCAGATGCGATTCATTGCCAGAAGCTGCTCACAAAAGGACATAAAGGCGCCACTCATACGGGCGGTGTCCAGAACGTCTGTCTTGTAGCCACTACACAGGTTGGAGAGGCGTCTTCTCCTCTTTCTCCTGTTCCTAGCTGGAAGAGGTTCGCAAATCGCCAACCTAGGCTTTGGGCGTACGAAGATATCGTACATGGAGTCGATCATGCGCGCTATCTTTGTCTCTTCTTCATGAACGTTGTGCAGGCACAATCGACGTTCTAGATCAACAAAATCGTCCTGCACTCGTTCGAGTTTAACCATGAGGTCACTTGCAAGGGCCTGCATTTGCTGTGAAGAGACGATAGTGAGGACGGATGCTGTGGTAGTGCGACTTCGATGAAGCCGACGTAAGATCAAGATGATGATATCAGCCATGAGTAACAGGGTGATCAAGGCGATCAGGGCGGCCAACGTGGTATTAGCCATGAAGGGGACTCGAATAACGGTTTGCGACGGTGCCAGTGGCGACTGGATCGATATCGAGTGCCGATAGATGCTGACGTGGACGGAAATATGGAGTGGAAAGTTTGGACTGATATTTTAACGATTCTGAGCGCACACGAGGATGCCTCGAGCCATGTTATCGGAAATATAATTATTAAAAAAGCTGCCCACCACACGTGTCGACTCGGGGACGGAATGTATGGGATACTGCACGCATCTACCACGAGGCATCAACGCACCTTGGATGTCTTCCCGTTTGTAGGGAACGGCATAACCGTGTCACTTTCGATGGCGTTTCATGTTAAATAGTCAGTAGGGCGTATCATCGGGAGAATTGACCCGTTTGTGTCATTTCACTTTTACCTATTGATGTGAATGAGGGTGTAAGTGTCTGAGAGTGAAAGCTGTGAACTTTAGACTTGTTCATTTTGATCCCAACATTTCCACCGTGTGCCTTAGTTACTCATCTGCCAATTGGAACCGATAATCTTATCAAACTACCACATTTTAAATTTAGCCAGACAGCATCGTAGCTATTTTGCATGACCCCAAGTTGGACAGAGGGTCTGTGCCATGTCAATATCCGAACAATGGCCGTCGTCCTCAACGGAAACGTACTTTTTGTCGTTTTACGCAATCTCATGTTCCGCAAGAAGCTAGCAGAATTGCCGTCAACATTTCTCTTAAATCGTTGCTCAGCTCAACATACCATGTTAGGTATGCCGTTCGAGATGGGATATCTGTGCTTGCAGTTTGGGCAGATCATCGCCCCTTCTTCGATATGTATCTTCGGCCCCAAATATGAAGAAAGAGTCTCCAAAGCCAAAGTCTCACTCACCTCCAACAGGACATGGTTTAGGCTCTTTGTGATCTCATCATCCAGCATCTCCGGTGGTTCCAGCGGCAAGGACGTATCTCCCACCTTAATGGACATATAAACAATATTCTAGCTGAGATAGACCATGGACGAACCTGCCTGGCAGCATCTACCAACGCGCCCCATTCGATCTTTGGTATAAAATTTCTGATAAAGTCTGGATTGAAATCGGCCTCCCGTATTTCAATTTGTACGTCTTCTAGTCGCAGAGGAAAGTTGTTCGAAGTGCATCCCTTCGCATGGCATGATAGCAGATTGTGGGTAATTAAACGCACCATCGTGTGGTCACGCACAATCTTGAAAAGGGGAACTGCCGAGGCGCGACTTGCCAAGCCATGCCAAATAACGTGTGGCCTGTTTGGTCTTTCCCCCAACTGCTATCACGCTCACCAACGCCCTATGCCCATCTGATGAGCTGATGTTTTCATTTAAAGTAATATAGGCGACCATTAACGGTATAATAGTGCTACAAAAGGCCCCAGATACGCCGCACGAAGTGGTCAAGCCAAGTCATGGAATAGGATTTCCTATCGCCACTCTAACCGCCTTTCCTTGCCTAATATTGATTGCCTAATATTGATACGTAGCGTATGACACGTGAACTCTATTTGTTACGCATTAGAATTTGTCAATCGCCTCATTTCAAGTATCTATGAATGACTAGGGCACCAAGAAACAACTAGATTATTGGGATCGTCTTGAACCATTCGCGTAGCGCTATCATCGCGGTGACGCTACACTGCTGGCTCTCGTGAATGTTCGTGTTTTGGGCGGCCGCGACATTGTCGACTAATAGAACTACGTCACCTTTGGCTTTCTCCATGATTTGCTAGATAGCCCTCTCCAAAGACGTCTATCTCGGTTCCGCCCTAAGGTCCTGTCACACAACCCTCGCCGTTCACACCCGAAAAAGAGTTTTTCTACGAGTACCTCAAATAGTCCTTGCGGTTGGACGGGACACAGCCCTTTGAACTACGAAAGGCAACGATATCTTTCGGTCCAGAACTGG
The DNA here is from genome assembly GCA_003316615.1 of Amanita pseudoporphyria. Taxonomy (NCBI): domain Eukaryota; kingdom Fungi; phylum Basidiomycota; class Agaricomycetes; order Agaricales; family Amanitaceae; genus Amanita; species Amanita pseudoporphyria. The sequence continues at coordinate 11,000 of QFEO01008313.1, read as the reverse complement.
GATGGGTGACGTGTGCGCTGGGTGATACAAAGTATGACAGGAGTCCATGGTATAGGAGATTCATTGACATGTCCTTGCTTATGACAGGATTATTGCACAAGTGGAAGCAGAAATAGTACGGCCAATGGAAGGGATGGTTACAATACATTTAGTATGGCGTTAAGTGAATATGAGATTGACCAGTAGGTAGGTGGTGTCCACTGTCTGCTTCACTGTATACTGGCAGGTCAACGGGTGAGATAGCCCGTAAATATGGCGAGCTCTGATCTGATTATCTCTTAGATGTAGGTGTGGCATCTTAAACTGACTCTGCATTTTCTTTCTGACGCAGGAAATATGATCGACTGTGCCTGTCTCGCTGGAGTTATCGCATTGAAGCACTTCAGAAGGCCGGACGTGGATGCAATTGTAATAACAATAGTAAGACAGGATATATGCGCCTTATACTCTTCAGTTTATCCCCTGCTACAGTATCTGCCATCGGAGCGAGCTCCAGTGCTACTTGCACTTCATCACACACCCTTCTGTTTTACCTTCGCCTTCTTCCCAGATATCACAACACCACCAGTTATTGATCCTTCGCACCTCGAATAATGGCTGAGCACCGGGGTGCCATCCGTTGCTCTCAACGCACAAAAAGAGATGTGCGTCTTCCAGAAATTGGGTGGTGTCCCATTATCCCCAAACGACTTCTCAAAATCATCAATGTTGTAATGATCAAAGCACGAGAGCTACATGAATATGTCGAGGCTAGATTAAACGAAAATTAGGTAAGCAGAACAGTGGAATTTAGGTGACCGGTTCAATAAAATAACTTCCGGTAATATGTTAGTTGAACCGGATCCAGCTTGCGATCTGTGAGTCTTTTAGGAACGGTGTTCTCAAAAATAAGCGATTAGAGGTGTCATACCCAGTCATACGGCTCATACCTTTAATTTTCAAGACCCGCTCAATCGTATAGTTATCGGAGCCTGGTAACAAATTCGGATATCATTGTTAAGAAAAAACCTCTCGCTCATTGTGCATACTTTTCCAACCGCTCCACACGTTCACCCCACCGACCCTCATTCCAAGAACAAATCTGTTTCCATTCATCACTATCTTTCCCAAAACCCACCTCTGTCCACTTTAACCAACCACCCAAGACGAAATCTGCGAACGATATCGTGTCACCCATCACATAAGGACCGTTGCTCTTCAGCAACCATTCGTCGATCTGGCTCAGGCCATCCCTGAGGTCGTTGAGTGCTGCGACTCGGGCAGCACCTGTCGGGCGCATTGTTTTAAGGTCCCCACCGAATCTCTTGCTCCGAGTTCTGTAAAAATGTTCTTTATTCTCGGATTCTTCCATCAGGTCAAGGACACCTGGAAGGGCAAACTGCCACATCGCCTTGAATTGTGGCATAAACGAATCAACAAAAGCGATCTGCAGAGTCTCCGAGCCCGGAGGGATGACCTTGGGCGTATCTGGGTAGGTTTTATCAAGGTATTCAGCGATGCGATACGAATCAGAGAGACTGATGCCCGTCAACTCGTCGTAGATCGCGGGGAGAGTGTGAAGTGGAGTTCCGTCCTCAAAGTTGACCTCGGTTGGCAAGATGCCCTTCTCTTTGGAAATCCTTTCGACGTCAAGGTAGTCAACCCATTGTGTTTTGTACGCAAGACCTTTGTAGTTCAAGGTGTACCTGCCGGTGGTGAAAGCTTAAGAAGGCTATTGAAGAGAAGAAACTGATACGAACCTAGTCTTCCACGTGTTTAAATTGTAAGCACCAATTTTGGATGGGAAGTCGTAAAAGATGATGGTCATATCTCGCGGCCTTTGATTGTCATTATCAGTGCAAAATCTATGACCTTATATACTCGTACAGCATATTACGGTACGATAACGTAGTAGATGCTGCCGACTCTTGTTTCCTGATATCTTAGTAAGTTGTGGAGCCTCTCGAATACTAAGTGTCACGTTGGCATGGCGATATGATCGGCTGACTTAGTAATTCGCCATCGTGGGCAAAGCAGATCATATTGCTGCGTTGGTGGACATAGTTGGATGGATTGTTAGCCGGATAGTTTGTATTCCGGAACTCGTTCGCCTATTCCCTCGTCATCCCACGTTCCGTATGTTCGTCGCAGGAGCCCTCTTATACAGGTTAACAAGCATATAGTATTGCCCCAGTCGTTCATCGATCGTCTCACATAGGTTTATATGGAGAGCCTTCCACAAACTATTTTAATAACTTTTCCCAAAGTCTGACAAAGATATGGGGCTTGGCATGATTGACTTAATGCAGCGAAGAAGGATGCATAATTGAAGGGGCATTTACTACTTTTTTCATACACCAGGAGCGATAAGAGATTCCACTGATCATCGATCATCGATTCATCGCTGAAGGGTACAGCTTCACCATCATCTTAGAACGAAAGAATATTCTGTTTGGGCATGGACTTCCTTCGACTGGACGTTTTGCACGAAAAGCGAGCAATTGTTAGCTTCCGAGAGCTGTAAGCCTCGATTAAAAGTCTAGACACCTCTAAGAACATTGCCACACTCTCAAAGGAAGAGGATAGAGGGCCAGGCCTACTCTATACAGAATCGTAAATTGGCTGCAATCATTTAGTGTAGGATCGTCTGCGGGAACATGTACAGCGGCAGCCGTCTTCTTGATGTGATATGGCAATTGAACCCTACAAAAAAGCGATATTCATCAGCATATATGCGTAGCTCTAACTTCATGTCGAACACCAGAACCAAGACTAACTCGATCTTACTATTATTGGAGTCATTGACGAATGTGTGATCATTGGCTTTCAGCAACCGTTTATCGATCTTGCCAAGAGCCTTCCTCACACTTCCGAGTCTTACGTTGCGGAAGCCCTTGCAGTGATTCTCTTTCTTCAAGTTTTGTCAAAGTAATACTTATGTGTTCCATCAGTCTGCGCGTCGTTGAAAGGATAACCAACCACAATAGACGGAAGGTTGGGATAGATGACCTAGTAAAAGCAGTCCGCAGACTCCGTGCCCTGAGGGATATCCAATGGTGTATCAGGGTAATTTTATCGGCGTACTCGGCAATGCAATGTAAGTAGCAAAGGGCGACGCCCGTCGATCCGTCATATATCGCTGGGAGGGCGTAGGCCGGAGCCTCATCCTCAAAATAGATTCCAGTGGGCATGATGTCCTTCTCTTTAAAAGGTTCTTCAATGTCAACGCACTTAGTCCATTATGATCTTGCAGGCAAGATCTTATAGTTCAGGGTATATCTACCAGTGAAGAAGGCTCGAGTAGACCATTGCAATGAAGAAAACATACACGAACCTGATGGAAAATCGTATAAGATGAGATCTACTGACACCTTATGTACCCGTATGGCTTCGCAGAGCACGGATATTACAAAAGGAAACGTGCACAATGCTGGTGGATTCCATGCAATGGCATTCTTGATTCCTGGTATTTGGATTTCTCGAGGCATCTGTCAGACTCTGTGTCCTAGGCTACCACGCCACCGTTGCCGTTCTCGGTTCGTAAGAAGTGCATCGTATCTGAGCATGACTCGAGTACAGAAAGTGTAGCGTAGGCTTCTCTAATCTCTATTACGCATGGTTCGTCTTCGAGATTTGGTTCAGACAGTGTAGCAATGTAGATATGCCGTCTGGCGCGGTTCTTGTCCAGGTGGAACTTTAAGAGAGCATGGACTTTATGTCTGTAGTCAATGCACGTGGCCAGATTGACAGCAGTAATCGGTGTCGATATCGTCTAGAGCCAAGGTTTCAGATCAGGTTCTCAGCAGTCACCATGTTTGTTGCAGCGACAGTGTATTTCAATTTCTGACAAGTACAGTGCATACACAAAATAAAGGTTTAGCGTGCTTTGGTTCGACTCGGAATCGTCAAGAACGACCGGTCTTAAGCCCAGAGCCCACGACAAGGGAGCACGAGGAGCTCCGAGAAATATTTCACCCTGATCGCAGGCGTCAGGGTCCCTAGACCGAAAAATGGCCAGGTAAGTGGTTGGGTACATAAGAAAGGATAACGTTTTGGCGGCCGTGGCATTGTCGGCTAGTAGAACTACGTTACCTTCTGGCTTTGCCACCTCCGAAGACCTGTCCCTTTCGTCTTGGAAATATCCTTAGCCTCCGCCCTTTCCTGGTGTCCACGCGGCCCGATTAATGTTGTCACGTCCCGTCACGCAACCATCCAATGAGACCACCCTCACCGTCCATACCTGAAAAAGAGTTTTTCTACGAATCTCTCAAACAGTCCTTGCGATTGGACGGGAGACAGCCATTTGAACTACGAAAGGCAACAATATCTTTTGGTCCAGAACTGGGATGGGTGGAGTGCGCGCTGGGTGATACAAAGTATGACGGAAGTCTATGGTATAGAATCCGTTGACATGCCCTTGCTTATGACAGGGTTATTGCACAATTGGAAGCAAAAATAGTACGACCGCCACCTGAACGCCCGATGGAAGGAATGGTCACAATATATTCCGAGATTTCTCCTATGGCATCAAGTGAATATGAGATTGGCCGGTAGGTAAGTGGCGTCCGCTGTCTTCTTCACGATCAACGTTACCCGCATAGAACGTCTGGAGAAGAAGTGACCGTAACGCGCATGCTGGATAAAGTGTTACGCAGAAGTGATGCCGTTGATAAAGAATCGCTTTGTATACTGGCAGGTCAAAGGGTGAGATAACCTGTAAATATGGCGAACTCTGATCTGATTGTCTCTTGGATGTAGGTGTGGCATCTTAAGCTGACTCTACATTTTCTTTCTGACGCAGGAAATATGATCGACTGTGCCTGTCTCGCTGGAGTTATCGCTTTGAAGCATTTCAGAAAGCCAGATGTGGAAGTAGTCGGGGAGGAAATAACAATAGTAAGACAGGATACATGCACTTTATACTCTTCAGTTTATCCCTGGCTGCAGCACCCGCCATCGGAGCGAGCTCCAGTGCCACTTGCACTTCATCACACACCCTTCTGTTTTACCTTCGCCTTCTTCCCAGATATCACAACACCACCAGTTATTGACCCTTCGCACCTCGAACAGCGGCTGAGCGCCGGAGTCCTATCCGTTGCTCTTAACGCGCAAAAAGAGATGTGCGTCTTCCAGAAATTGGGTGGTGTCCCATTATCCCCAAAAGACATCCTCAAAATCATCAATGTTGCAGTGGTTAAAGCACGGGAGCTGCATGAATATGTTGAAGCTAGGTTAAACGAAGATTGGGCAAGTAGAACAGTAGAATTTAGGTGACTTGTTCAATAAAATAACTTCCGGTAATATTTTAGTCAAGCTAGATCTGGCTTGCGATCTGCGAGTCTTTTATGAACGGTGTTCTCAGAAATAAGCGATTAGACTCGTGTCATACCCAGTTATACGGCTCATACCTTTAATTTTCAAGACCCGCTCAACCGTATGGTTATCGAAGCCCAGTGGCAAATTCGGATATTATTTTGGAGAAAAAACCTCCCGCTCATTGTGCATACTTTTCCAACCGCTCCACACGTTCACCCCACCGACCCTCATTCCAAGAACAAATCTGTTTCCACTCATCGCTATCTTTCCCAAAACCCACCTCTATCCACTTTAACCAACCACCCAAGACGAAATCTGCGAACGATATCGTGTCACCCATCACATAAGGACCGTTGCTCTTTAGCAACTGTTCGTCGACCTGGTTCAAACCATCCTTCAGATTGTTGAATGCTGCGACCCGGGCAACACCTGTCGGGCGCATTGTTTTAAGGTCTCCACCGAATCTCTTGCTCCGAGTTCTGTAAAAATATGCTTTATTTTCGGATTCTTCCATCAGGTCAAGGACCCCTGGAAGGGCAAACGGCCACATCGCCTTGAATTGTGGCATAAACGAATTAACAAAAGTGGCTTGTAGAGTCTCCGAGCCCGGAGGGATGACCTTGGGCGTATCGGGGTAGGTTTTATCAAGGTATTCAGCGATGCGATACGAATCAGAGAGACCGATGCCCGTCGACTCGTCGTAGATCGCGGGGAGAGTGTGAAGTGGAGCTCCGTCCTCAAAGTTGACCCCAGTTGGTATGATACCCTTCTCTTTGGAAATCCTTTCGACGTCAAGGTAGTCAACCCATTGTGTTTTGTACGTAAGACCTTTGTAGTTCAAGGTGTACCTGTCGGTGGTGAAGGCTCAAGAGGGCCATTGAAGAGAAGGAACTGGTACGAACCTAGTCCTCCATGTGTTTAAATTGTAAGTACCAATTTTGGATGGGAAGTCGTAAAAAATGATGGTCATATCTCGTGGCCTTTGATTATCAGTGCAAAAATCTATGTCTGTATATAATCGTACAGCATACATAATACAGTACGACAAAACGTTTGCGAGCTCACCAGAGTTGTAGATGCTGCCGATTAGATAGCGTTCCTGTTCCCTGATATCTTAGTAAGTGGTGCCTCTCGTATACTAAGTGTCACATTGGCATGGTGATATGATTGGCTGACTTAGTAATTCGCTATCGTGGGTAAAGCAAATCGTATGGCGTTGGTGGACATAAATGAATGGGTTGTTAGCCGGATAGCTTGTATTCCGGAACTTGTTCGCCGATTCCCTCGTCATCCCACGTTCCGTATATTCGTCGCAGGGGTCATCTTACCCAAGTTAACAGACATATGGTATTGCCAAAGTCGTTCATCGATCGTCTCACCTTCCACAAGCTATTTTGACAACTTTCCCCAAGTCTGACATTAAAATGTGGGGCAGGGCATGATTGCTTCGATGCAACGAAGAAGCATGCACAATTGACGGGCCTTTACTACTTTCTTCGTACATCAGGAGGGATAAGATATTCCACTGATCATCTTTGGAGCGTACAGCCAGAACGGAAGAATATTTTGTTTAGGCATGGGCTTCCCCCGACCGGACATTTTGCATGAAAAGCGAGCGATTGTTAGCTTCCGAGAGCCGTAAGCCTCGATTAAAAGTCTAGACCATTTAGTGTAGGATCGTCTGCAGGCACGTGTAGTGACAGCGGTTTAGCTGTCCTCTTTAGATCAGGCTCTCAATACTCAGTACTCAGTGGTCACCACGTCCGTTGCAGCGACAATATATTTCAATTTCTGATAAGTACGATGCGCACAAAAAAAATAAATAAAGGTTTAACGTGCTTTGGTTCGACTCGGAATCGTCAAGAACGACCGGTCTTAAGCCCGGGGCCCACGACAAGGGAGCACGAGGAGAGAACAGCAGACTGCCCCCACCTTCCCCGAGAAATATTAGACCCTGACCGCAGGCATCAGGGTTCCTGGACCAAAATGGCCAGATAAGTGGTTGGGTAGGAAAGGGGAAGGAAAAATGATGCCTAAAAATGTTAGCCAATATCATCCATCCCGTTCCCTCTATTCATCACGCTAAACAGCCGTAGCACAAACTCAGAGACAGATTTTACTCCTCAAGTACCGCTTGGAAGGTCTCTCATCTTATAATAGTCGGGCGTTGCTTGTGGCCTTGACGACGTGAATTCAAAAAAGTGTTCAACTCTTCAGGCACCGCTTGAGGACTTGAAGAGAATTTTTCATCTTGACGTTAAGGAAAACCTTGAACACTGACACTCTTCGCTATAAGATTTCAACCGAGCTTCGCTCACTTTTTTGACCAGATAGTCTCTTCAAGTACACCGACCATAGGGTTAATTTAGGAGCAAGCTCGTCTGGCATCTTGAGCGTATACGTTGATGCGAAATTGAATTTCAGAACGAGCCTCAGTTAAGACCTTCATGAAACGTCGGCATCAGACCTTCACAATCAAGTGACGCTTGCCGCCTTGATGAACTTCTTTCTCTTTTCACAGGCCGCGCGCTTGAGCATCACGCTTCACACCATTAAAGCGATCGTCCTCTCTCGCACAAACTCAAGGAATCTACAGTTGCGAGTAAGTAGAGATCCGCGAAGAAATTGATCACATACGATACTCTCAACTCAATCCGGTTCACGGCGCAGACGTGCTCAGCATGGTTCACAACATGGTGTACATCTCACCAGGTCTTCCAAGAGTTTCATAAAGTCATAGCTTGAATGGCTTGACGATGGTGGGCTTGATGAACATTGGCCAACGTTCGTGTTATACCACTTAACTTATAAGTTCAGAGTGTTCAACGCGCCGATGTCCAAAGCCAGAAAAAAAGCCAAATCAGAGAGCACAGCTCGCTTAATGAGGTTCATGTCGCCTTGATAAGACCCCTTATTTTGATGGGACGTCACATAGATCTTGAGGGCGCCACTCCTCGCCCACCCGCCCAGTCCAGAGAGTGGCGCGTCGCATCTCAAGCAGAAGATCACCGAAGACTGAGGGACAGACAGCTCAGAGAGAGACGATAGCAAGTACTCTTGAGTGGCTGACGTCTTAGGCTTGTGACATTAGTCGCTGCGCAAGTAGTTGACATCTTGAGGTGTTCGCATCGGGCGTTTAGAAAGAGTAAAGGAGAGACCAGCCTTGGCGGTTGACTCTTCAGATAGCTAGGAGAGTCCTAGAGGTATTGGGCGGCGGTGGTTTGTGGGGAGCAGTCGCGTCGGGCGACGCCACTTGAGGCTACTATTGATTGAATAAAATGTCAGATACGTAGATAAAAAGCAGAAACAAGAGCACCAGAGTATCAGAGCACCAAAGTGCGAGAAGAACATGGAGGCGAGGACAGGAGTGGCGAGAGAGGGTGACTGTCGTCCGTCGGGGCTATTTATACTACTTAACAAGATGATCGGACGTGTGGCGGACAAACAAGCGACTCACCGTTTAGTAACTTCGGTTTACTCAACAACATGTTCATTATTTCTGTCCTTGTAGTGCACCTGGCTGAATATTGAATGACAACGCCTGAGATGATTCGTTCGAGTACTATCTTCACATCAACCCCTTATCCTCAATCCAGTGAAATTTCGCATTCTTTGCTCGTCTTTGTCCTGTTGCCTACGTTGTCCCACACAAATACCGTCTTAAATCCCTTTCGAAAACCGTTCCATGGCCGCATACACCTCGCCCGAGCCAAACCTCACTCCGCTTAGGTTGAGAACACCGTCGGATCGGCCAAGAATCATGAAGCCTTTGGTGACGGGGTTCACCATGGCTCACAAACTGTTGACTAAAATTTAAGATATCCCAAGCTATAAGTACATTGATTGCCCTTGGGGCGTAATGCATCAGCCGGAACAACCACTCCGCGTGCTTGCTCAAGCTAAGGAATCGCGGGCAAGTCGCCTGTTCTCTACCCATATCTTTGCCCGCGCCCGTCTAGCCTCTTTAACAGAAGCATCGTCCGTTTCTACTGTATCGGGCGGTGTTTCATCGATGTCATCCTTACCTGCATGCGCGGGAGTGTCTTTTCCTGCTTGTTCGGCTTCATCTCCATCGTGGCTATCACTCTCGTCACTGCCCCCATATCCGGCCAGTGCACCGAGACTTGCACTTGATTGTGCTTCGGTCTTTCTGGCGACACTATCATCCGTGGTGGCTCGTAGTCGTGCCTTGCTCTTGATAAGCCTCCATGCACGACTCCACCTGCCCCGGAGAAAGGCAAAGCGTTTGTCGGCGCCGTGGTTAGCTAATATGCGCATTTCCAGCTGAGCAGGATTGGGCGAGGACTGTAGGTGAAGGGCAGTTCGACGCATGAGTTCCTTCTGAGTATCATCAGGCTGTGCAAAGGTAAGTCGGTGAAAAGTGAACATTGGAATATTCGCCACCTCTTCGTCGCTTCCCCCCCAGACGTCTTGTTTTTCTGCCTCGTCTTCATCTTCGGCCATTCGCGCCTTTAGCCGCTCTTCGTAGGCTTTATCAAGCATTCGACGGCGCTTCTCTCGCCGGTAGTCTTCTACTTCGCTCGGAGAAAAGAAAAATGTATCTTCTGCATCCGAGGCAAGGTCAGACCAACCACTAGGCGATTCTGCCCTTGGTGATCCTGGAACAGATTGGGCAGGAGGTAAGACGTCCAGTAGGAGACGAGCATCATATCTACGATGTGATCATCAGAAATAAACTCATACGGACAGTCGGATATAAAAATTAGTCATATCGTAGTTGGATAACAAGCTGCAAATGGTTAGACAGACATGCAAGACAACACTGCACACTGCTCGGTGTAGAATAACATACCGATCCACCCATAGTTCTTCACGCGCGCCGGGGCTTTCTCTCACACGATCATCGTCGTCTTCAATAGGCAGCCTTCCAAAGTCCGGCGATGCACCCCATCTGATAAGGGCATCGCCAATCCTTTTCCGAGGAGGTTGGCCTGGCAGATACTCAACGACCTCCAGCGACCGTGCAGCTAAGGTGGCCTCTGGACCACGGACGATATCTGCCTCGTGCGCAACGACAAACAGAGCCGGATCTGGGTCTGTCCTGCGGAGAACGGGTCTCTCGGGGCGCTGCTTGCGTTTCCTGGCGCGGGACATCATCTGGGCGGTGGCTGTGCAAGACACGTCTGCAGTGGCCTCCTCGCGTCCCTCATCATGGATTTCCTTCATACCCAGCTCAACGCCATACAGCGCCAGCTCTCCTTCGTGGCAACAGACCCCATCGACTGGAAGCTTTACGTCCAGGTCTTCTCCTGGTCTGTGACTCTTTTCGAATCATACCTCGTGTAAGTCCCTTTTTTTTACCTACCCGAAAGGGCCTATCAATATTTCTTGTCTAGTCTTCGTCAATACCCGTTGTATTCCAAAACAGAGCCTCCAAAGGCTCTTGCGCCTCACTTCGAGCCGGGTGTCTTTGAAAAATCGCAAAACTATGGCAGAGACAAGGCCAAGTTTGCCTTGTTTTCTGGGTTGTACAAGCAATGTTTAGATTCGGTTATGCTTCAATTCGGTTTCTATGCGTGGTCATGGGGTTCTGCTGGCCGATTGTTGGCCAAGTTCGGATATGGTCCCAAATATGAGGTCAGTGATAGCGTTTTAGGGATCAAGCATATACTGAACCTCGGGCAGATCTATCAATCGATCGCTTTCGTCTTCATACTCTATTTCCTGTCTTCGATTCCCACTCT
>QFEO01008246.1:0-18369 GCA_003316615.1 Amanita pseudoporphyria | reverse complement strand
ACGCGCAGGACCACACGACGCTCTTCCGCGAGCTAGTTCATGGGTGAGTCAGTCTTCGTGCCTCGTCGACGCGCTCGCAGGCGAGCTATGATTAGGGGGGTCGCCTCGCCCTTCGAATCATAGAATCCTTTAGCAGTTCACTGATTGGAAGCTGAATCGCAGATTGGCAAGCAATCATGGATTGCGGGAAGCTCTCGCCCGTATTGGAGTGACCGTTGCGCACGATGGTATACTTGCATACTATGAGTCGATATAAGACACATTACTATATCTCCATTGTAGACATGTAGTGAGGAAACGAAAAGGAGATTACCACTGCTGAGTAATTGCATCACTCAATGAAAAGTAAAGGGGACATAGGATGCAATAATACGTACTCCTTGGACCGCCTAGATTCGACTCGCCCACAGGTGCCCCCAGAAACATGTCACAGAGCTGCTGGCGGACCTCCGCCGTGAGTGGTGCCGCGGCTGACATGATGGACCGGACATATTTGCGGAGGTTGTATTTGGACGTGGCGGGGTGTTTACAGAGAAGGACTTGTGGTGGGACGAGTCTAAGTTTACACTGAGATATTGGTCGGGGTATGTCATGGAAACGAAATACATGAGATGTGCAATCCGGTGGCGCACTATACTCTCCAGCATATCTTCGTGCTTGAATTTTGATATGACGACGAAAGACATGGCGGCGAATATACTAAAGTGCGGCTTGATCACGGGTCTCAGCAGAGCGGTAGCGGAAGAGCGCCTGTACATACATTTACCACCAGACTGTGACTGTCTTCACATTCGCGTTGACATTTGAATTATCAGAACTCTGACGATGATGGAGGAAAGACTTACGATACACAGGCGACACTCCAAGCCTCTTGCCCTCTTCGCTTCCAATATTCTTCGTCATTGAGCCTGTTGTGCACAGCCAGCTGCAATACATTCGCAATAACCGAATAGCGCGGAATGGCTACTGCCTTGGGTTTACCGGTTGTTCCGGAAGAAAACGCATAAAGGCTACTTTTGTATGGGCTTCACCGAGGCCGAGGCGATGCTCGAGGGAGGGCTAATTGCTATTCTCCACACCAAGACGGACTAGATCGGATAGGGTCATGAACTTTGCAGCACTCTGTGCTACAGAATGACTAGACGGCGCGTCAAGTAGAATTATACGATCCGCTGAGATGTTGGCCATCTGCGCCGCTTTGACAGCGACATTTATGTTTTCTGGGGAATAATGAACGAAAAGAATCGGTGATTTCGATTCGGTGATTTGTGACGCTAGTTTGATGAATCAAAATTCCGGGTTGGTACCTCTGACGTCGATAATGACTGATGATCGGCGAGCGGTGTGGAAGGAGAATAAGAAAACGGGTATTGATACTGATACGTGACCCGAGAAGATTTTCGCATCCGGCTTGGATACCGAAGCAGAATATGACAAATGTCATAGACACGATGTTGAAAGAGTTGTTGGAGGAGTCGGGGGAGGCGAGGGAGATGCGTACTGGAGATGGAAGGAAGGTGAGTAAAAAAATGGATGCAAGGCGGGTTGAGGGTGTTTGGGTCGTGGGTTGTGAGCCGGGTATTGGGGAGGCGCCGGGAGACAACAGCTCTGGAGGGAAGACACTAGACGGGGCAGGAGAGGTGGAGTTGGGGAAAGAGACTGCGACGAATGAAGAGGACGAAATGACCTGGTGGAGCTGGGGAGGCAAGCTGGTTGGTTTTTCGGATTGGTAATGGGTACTGCACTTACCATGCCTGAAGGCCTGACCGGCTAAATATTCATTTATCGGTTATCAGCGCATCGATACTCGGTTTACTGGTAATAGCGGTGTGAAAACTTGTAACATCGTGGTGTCCTAGTCATGTTGGAATCCCTGAAAACGAATACGTGGATAAGCTTGCTGCAACCGCTCATTCATCAACTGATGTATACCCATCGTTTGTCACGTACGCTAAGGCTATCAACGACATCAATAAAGTCGCAGCTTCTCAATGACGTTGTATAAGAGAAGAGACTTCTTTCATTGGCGAAAAAATAGTAGGGTTAAGAGTTGGGTGTCCGGGGTTGCGGGCGAGGGAGGTTGGTTGAAGGATTTAGGTCAATGTAGAGTGCTTTTCACTCGGGCGGTCACGTGCGTCGACACTGGCAGGCCGTGCTCCCACTGGCGATTATCAGGGACGATTCCTTTATAAGCTATCAGAGAATTGCAAGTTTTGCAAAGTGAAACATACTCGGCAGCGCATCCTTGGGTCGTGCATCAATTACCAACAAGTCTTATGCTACCTGGGGCTAACGATTAGGCACTGTTCTCTGCTGAGGGGCGTCAGCACGATTACATAAATATGCGGGTGGATGCCAAAGGTTCGTCCTTCGTTCTATTTTTTCTTTTACAACCACTGATAACGACTAATTCGCACACAGGCATCATGACTGCTCTCTGACAGGCCCTATCGCCGTCCATTTCTGCTTTTGACTGTTGTAACTCGTTGCCCACTTCGACGCAGTGCCATCGCTGAGATGGTCCTATTATGCAAGGGTGGATAGTCTGATAAGATAACGGCACCTGTCTCCAACTCCACGAGCAACTGCTCGTCGGGTGGACTGCAGGTGTGTACCAGAGCATAGGACCACCGTAATCAGCACGCAAGTACCCACGAGGAGACAATGCGGCAGCCGTGAGCGGTGGCTTTGGTTCGGCCCGGGTCTTGAGCAAGCTGAAGCAGCGGCTTTTGGGCCAAGCCGGGCTGGAATATCATGCATCACTATGCAGTGACAGGACCGCACAACCGATAGCCTTCAAGTCGCTACAAGCTTTTGTTCACAGCGCCATTGCTGAGGAGACCAATAAGTGGGATATAATCCTTCGAGGTGCGTGGGTCCGTGGACTTCATGCTTTCCACATCCATCAATAACTCCAAAGGCAAACACATTGGCAAATCATACCCTTCTAAAAGTCGACGATGATTTGGATGTTGCGTGTCGACTCATTCTTGAGCACATGCCCAGCGGGGAGTATAGAAGTCGATTTTGGCCTGACACACGCCTCGATTGTCCAGGGTGCGAGGGGGTATGCCAAACACGAGGCGGCATCATGTTCTTCGTCATCGCGAGTGGTGCGAACGCAAACTTTCCCACATGCTAACGGTTACTTTGTCTAGAATCAACTTTAAGCAGTCCCTTCGGGACGACCCCTCTGCGAGGACTTTTGCAGATACGTTCGAAATATTGAAATAGCGATCAGTATGTCCCACCTGCTCCCGCACCTTTTAAATCATCGCATTTATCAAGTAGTCGAGTTTCCTCCTAGTCTCCGATTTATTTCATTTCAAGTCGTATCGTGTACTTAGTTCTGTCTCTAAAATAAATCTTATGTCTACGCAAAAAGAAAAAAAAAGCCAAACGCAACGTTAAGATTAAGACGGTTCATATTTACAGGCATAAAATGCTACACTAACAATTGTCCCCTGCTTCCCAGTTGCCACGGAAAGAGTAGAACCGTCTTTCGAAAACATTATTAGAATTCCGGGCTTCCCTGCTGGCCACGGAAAGGGTTGAACCAGTCTTTGAAAGGCTTCACATTCTCATCATTCCAAAGCTGAATCAGTGGAATGACGATCAAGAACATTACAAGGGTTTGACCGAACGTCCAATTGGTTTCCTGAGCATCTGAATGCTCGTTCAGTAAATGTCGGTTATTATGAATAGTCAGCTCAGTGGTGATAATAAAATACGCCTGTACCAGGAAAGTCAAGACTACGAACTCGAGCAAAATCTCGCGGACGGGTGGAGTCTGGTGGACGGGTGGAGTCCGGTGGACGGATTTACAGATTCGAATGAGTCGTTGACAGACGATGATAATGCCATACTCCAGACCCCCAAAGATCACGATGTTGATGATTGGCAGTAGACTGATGATATAGATCACGATGGAGGCGACACGGAGAGGTTGGGAGGTGACTGGGATAGGGACAAAGATGTTGAGTGTCGTGAGTTTCGTGAGAGGTTCGCAATCACCAAAGCGATGAATCGTGAACCAGAGCCAGACGCCGAAGGCAGAAAAGAGTGTGAGATGAGCTGATGCTAGAGCAGCCATGATCCAATCTCGCCTAAGGAGGTCCAACACCGTCGTACCACCTCGTATCCGCTTAACCATATATTTCATACCTTCCACCACCTTCCACCTCGTTGTGACAGTGTCGGGGATCCCGAGAGAATTCCTGAGCCGTTTATAGGGAGCATTGGCAATCTCGGTCAATTCCAAGAAGTCATGGCCTGCCTCCAAAAGTGCCGATAGGTTCTGTATCACGGCCTCGAATATCTCTTTGCTCCATTTAAACCTCTCCGCCTTCAATTCAGATCTCAGTGCTGTTTTCATTCTTCCTGCTCGGTCTCTTATTACTCCTAAGAGTTTTTCATCTTCGGGAGCGATTCTTGAAGATAGCCTTCCCCGAGCCACCATCGATTTCACTGGCCTATATAGTAATTCCCACATCACCCCCACCTTCTTTCTGAAACTACGCTCCTCGTCCAAGTGCACCTGCGCGATGAGCGCATACTGGAAGAAGATCAATGCGCTGGTGTTGTTGATCCAACTAAGATTAAGGACGATGATTGCGTGGTAGATGGACAATCCAAATGTCCTGGCCTGAATAACCGCGGAGAAGAGCAAGGCGCAACCAGGCAACAGGATACCAAGGTATACCTGGTGTAAGCCGGTTAATGTGTTCTCGCTGATATGCTCCCCGAGGATGATGAAGATAGGCTGAGTAAGGGTTAGGACCGCTTGCGCATAGATGGCTGTACGAATGCCAATACCAGAAATGTCGGGGTTTGGCTGAATACTAGTGCAATTCGGAGAGGACATGGGGGGAAGTTGGGGAACGCAGGGATCAACGTTTCAACTTTCAGCGTCTGCCCTGTGGGCTAGTAGCCGGACATAGTTAGTCCATAAGGCATGCCGGATTCGTGGCGAATTCATGGCATCCAGCAAGACCAAAGTGCCGTCTGCACGTGCTACACTTGTTACTAGTAAGTGCGATCGATCGATCGATCGGCAGCCGAGTTGGGTGGGACGCTCTCCTCATATATAAGTACCCTTCCATACTTCTGCCAGTCCAGTGACGATCTGTCATATCAAATGAAACAAAAGCTGAACGTAGCCTCGTCGCGAGGCTCGAGCTTATCGTCCAATTGTGGTCGTGCACAGCTGCGCAAGAACTAATTCGCTTCCAAGTTCCTGTAATATCGGAAAGCTGATGGGCAGCCTGCAGCGTGGTGTCCTCAATGCACTATTATATATTAATCGATCAACTTGATTCCAAACGTCTCCGAACTCTCTCTCTTCTTCCATCGCGTCAGTGTCAGACTTCTTCAACAAGGTGAAATCCTTTGAATCCATCTTCCCCGTTCCATTGACTCTCAAGTAAAGCACAACAAGATGGCCGAAACCGTGGAAACTCAGGACGCAGGCTTGGCAAATGAAGTCAAAAAACTGGAAACGGAGGTAACTAGCATCCAGATTGAATGTCGACTTGCTGCTGATCGTTTTTTTGCTTGAAGCTTGTAAGTCAGAGCATTAGCGAATGGCCCCGTCTTTGCTCATCTCGGCTTGTGGGCCGTCTGCCTTCAGAAAGTACGTCACTCAGGAGGAATTAACTTTATCTTGGTTACTATCATAACGCCCATTGTCATAGAAAGTGAGTGCTCTGAAATTATGGAAAGATATCAATGTCATGACTTCGAGGAGTTGGTATGCCGTGGGGTATTTTCACTTAAAGCAGAATCATAAAGAGTACACCGGACGGCCTTCTTGCAGATGGTGCGGTGCTTCATTCGAGGGGATGCAAATGAATAACATGGATTTCTGACGTGGTTCTGACAGGACGTAAGGGCTGTACCCAGCGTCGTCCCGAGCACAACTGACTAATCCTGATGGCTGATTCTTTACTTGTGGATAGAAGGTATGTCTTCGGAGACGTCAAGCATGGCAACGCTTCCGTGTTAATCTTCACCTAGGAAGTGGGTCATTTCCAGTGATCTACGCTTTCCGTTGCTCACGATATGGTAAATATAGCACCTTGTAGGTTGGATGCTATAGAACGACTGGAAACTAATCGCAACACTGGGCTGGAAAGGCGATTAAATTTGAGGTGGGTCAAGCACATTCAATACCCAGCTTGCACATGAGCCAATCTCACTTTCTCCTTTTCTCATCCATAGATTGTAAGTCGTCTCCCGAAGCGAGTGCCGACGGGGACGCTGATCTCATTTCCTCCAATCCCCGCCCATAGCTCGTAGGTCGTGTCTTTTACCGAGAGCCAAAACCAACATTGACCTCCTTTCCACCCATTCTCGCACACAGGTCGTGAGTCGTCTCCTGAAGCGAGCGCCGAGAACAATGTTGATATCATTTCTATTTGTTCTCACCCAAAGGAGGTAAGTTGTGTTGGTAATTGACCTCGGGACAGTGATGTCGATTGCGTTTCCGCCCATTCTCCCCCACAGGATGTAAGCAGCGTCTTGATATGACCGTCGAGAGCAACATTGATTGCATTTTCGCCATTCCGGCCCACAGGTCGTGAGTCGTGTCTGCCGAGAGCGACGTTGATCTC
This sequence comes from Amanita pseudoporphyria, assembly GCA_003316615.1. Taxonomy (NCBI): domain Eukaryota; kingdom Fungi; phylum Basidiomycota; class Agaricomycetes; order Agaricales; family Amanitaceae; genus Amanita; species Amanita pseudoporphyria. Next base: position 11,758 of record QFEO01008246.1, on the reverse strand, counting down.
ATTTCTCGCCCACAGGTCGTAAGTTGTGTCTTGAATTGACAAGTGACAGTGACCTTGATCTCATTCCTGCCCATCATCGCCTGCAGAAAGTAAGTCGTGTCCTGGATTGGCCGCTGAGAATGACATTGATTGCCATTTATGCCCATTCTTGCCCACAGTTTGTAAGTGGTGTCCTAAATTGACCACCGAGAGCAACGCGGATCTCATTCCTGCTGATTCCCACAAGTAGAGAGTGAGCCATGTCCTTAATTGATTGCTGAGAATGATATTGATCTCGTGTCTGCCGATTCTCACCCACAGCTTGTATGTCGTGTCCCAAATTGACCATCAAGAGTGACATTGACCTTGTTTCTACCAATTCTTGCCTACAGTTCGTAAGTCGTGTCCCGAATCGACCGCCGAGAGCGACGTTGATCTAATTTCGGCCCATTCTGGCCCACAGGACGTAAGTCATGTCCTCAATTAACTCACCGTCGAGAATGATATTAATCTCATTTCGGCCCATTCTTGCCCACAGGACGTAAGTCATTCCTGAATTGACTACCAAGGACGACGTTGATCTCATTTCTGCCTATTCTCACCCACAGCTCGTGTGTCATGTTCTGAAATGACTGCCGGCAGTGACGCTGATCTCGTTTCCACCCATTCTCACACAGGATGTAAGCTGCATCCTGAATTGACCACTGAGAACGAAGTTGATCTCATTCCTGCCCACAGGTCGTAAGCCGTGTCCTGAGTTGACCACTGAGAATGATGTTGATCTCATTTCCGCCCATTCTCGCCCACAGGATGTAAGCCATATCCTGACCACTAAGGACGATGTTGATCTCATTCCTGCCTATTCTTGCCCACAGTTCGTACGTCTTGAAATGACCACCAGCAGTGATACTGATCTCATTTCTGCCCATCCCTGCCCACAGGTTGTACGCCGTGTCCTGAAGTGAGCGCTGAGAACGAAGTTGATCTCATTTCTGCCGATTCCCACCCACAGTTTGTAAGTCATGTCCTGAATTGACTGCTGGGAACGACGTTGATCTCATTTATGCCAATTCTCACCCACAGGAAGTAAGTCACATTGACCACTGACAATGATGTTGATCTCATTTCTGCCCATTTTTGGCCCACAGGGCGTAAGTCGTATCCTGAATTGACTGCCGAGAACAATATTGATCTTATTTTTGCCTATTCTTTCCCATAGGATGTAAGTTGTGTCCTGAATTGACTGCTGAGAATGATGTTGATACCATTTTTGCCAAGTCTTACCCACAGGAAGTAAGTTGTATCCTGAATTGATTGCTGAGATTGACATTGATTTTATTTCCATCTATTTTCCCCCACAGCTTGTAAGTTGCATCCTGAATTGACCACTAAGAGTGATGTTGATCCCATTCTTTCCCACAGTTTGTAAGTCATGTCCTGAATTGGCTACTGGGAATGACATTGATCTCACTTCTGCCCATTCTTGCCTACAGGATGTAAGCTGTGTCCTGCATTGATCACAGAGAATGATGTTAATTTCATTTCTGCCCATTCTCACCAAAAGCTTGTATGTCATATCCTGAAATAACTGCAAGCAATGATGTTGATCCCATTGCTACCTATTCTTGCCCATAGCTTGTATGTTGTGTCCTGAAATGACTGCCAGCAGCAATGTTGATCTCATTCTTACCTGCAGTTTGTAAGCCTGTCCTGAATTGACTACCAAGAGTGATGTTGATCTCATTTCCACTCATCCTTGCCCACAGGGTGTAAGCCATATCCTGAATTGACCATCAAGACTGATATTGATCTCATTTTTTGCTGATTCTTGCTCACAGAGAGTAAGTTGTGACTACTGAGAGTGGCATTGATCTCATTTCTATTGATTCTTGCTCACGGGAAGTAAGTTGTGCCTTGAATTGACCACAGAGAGTGATGATCTCATTTATGCTGATTCTCCCCCACAGAGAGTAAGATGTGCCCTGAATTGACTTCCAAGAGTGACATTGATCTCATTTCTGCCTATTCTCACTGACAGGGTGTAAGCCACATCCTGAATTGACTACTGAGTGATATTGTCCTTATTTCTGCTGCTTCTCACCCACAGCAAGTTAGTTGCATCCTGTATTGACCACAGAGAGTAATGTTGATCTCATTCCTGCCCATTCTTGTCCACAGAGAGTAAGTTGTGTCCTGAATTTACTGCCAAGAGTGATGTTGATCTCATTTCAACCTGTTCTTGCCCATAGGAAGTGAGTTGTGTCTTGAATTGACCATGGAGAGTGATGTTTATCCTATTTCTGCCCACAGAGAGTAAGTTGTGTCCTGAATCAACTGCCAAGAGAGACATTGATCTCATTTCTGCTCATTCTTGCCTGCAGTTTGTAAGTTCAGTCCTGAATTGGACACTGGGGAAGATTTTGATCTCATTTCCACCTATCCTCACTAGTGATGTGCAAGGCCCGGCTCGAAGCCGTTGAGCCGCGGCTGCCGAGCCCCCAAAGCCTGAGCCAAGCCGGGCCCTGCCTAACGGCTTCGTACGGCTCAGGGCTCGACTTGCACTTGACAAAGCTTTGAGCCGGGCCCCAGGCCGCGGCCTTGCAGTCAACGTGACGCGACGTCACATCACGTTTTTTAACATTTTTTTGTCCCTATACTGTAGGTTGGGGTTTAACGTTTAACGTTTATCAGCGACAATCAGACGCTTCTTGAAAAAATTGTTGAACAATAACCGAGGATAAGAAACTGTAAGTTCCTGCCACTGTCATCCAACTATGTCTACAAACGCCGTTTCAGCAGCGCCGCGCCCAAAACGGTTGCTGACAGCATCAGGGAAGCTCCTCGACCCCTCTAACTCCGCTGCACCTACGCTCACTGCCCATAAACATGCCATTGAGGCGAAGCGAGCTGACAATGCTGCTAAGCAAACTTTGACATCTTCATCTGCGGCATCTCAGCCTGAGACAGCCGATCCGCCTTCAGCCTCATCGTCTCCGCCTGTCGCAAGCGTTCAAGACAATGATCATACCACCGATGAATCCGATTTCAAGAGCCAACAACCCCGTTAGTATTTCAACACTTACGAGCGCAGTAATTCGTTAACTGATCAATGTTGAATTGCACTAGACAGGAAAAAATCACGAGTTCAGATAGTTAGCGATGACGAGAACACTAGCACGCGAGAGCAAACGGCGCAACCTCTTGAAAACTCCACGCAAGGTTAGTCGGACCGTTATGTTGCTACGTTTGCTACATTCAACGTGAAAAATGTCCTACAGCACCCAGAGATGCCCCCGTATCTCGAGGCCGTGACGTTATCAACGCAGATGGTTTTCTGGTTGATATCGATGTTCAAGACATAGATGAGGTCCCTAAGATGACTCTTAAAGATCGTAGCCGCGACGTGGATCAGTTCTTCTCACCATCGCATCAGATCAACAAAAAGAACTTTCGAAGTTGTCGCTTGTGCTCGTGAGTGAGATTACAACTACAGGATGCGATTGTTGTACTAATTTAAATTCAGCAAGAAGTCACCGCAACATCCTGTGTATCTCGTTGCTGAAGTAACTACACTGAGACGACACATGCAATCTACTCACAAGGTACGTTGCGAGCCGTGGAAATGTTGCTACATGAGGCTCAACTGAATTGTACTCTTCTAGGCCGTGTACCAGAAATGGGCTGAAGCTAGTGATTTCCAATCGATGCTACCGAAGGATGCTGCAAAGCGTCGTAAAGATTTACATGCCAAGAACCAGCCGTGCCTTGATCCACATCTCAGGGAGAAGCCCCAGAAAGAGAAGACGGTTCCATATACGGATGGGCTGTTTCATGAGGCGGCCATTGAATGGCTTGCGTCAACTGATCAGGTGTGCAAATATAGCTCCTCCAGTTTGGTGTCATCTTTTAATGCGCGTTACAGCCTGTTCAAGCATTCGAACACCCGTCTTTTAAAAAAATGATCCATATCGCAGCTTGTGCCACCAACGGGGTCAAAAATCTGGACCACCGCCAAACACGACAGGCAATTATTGATACCTTCAAGCAACAGTTGATGGCGCTGCATAACAGGTTGAACGTAAGTGAAACTCTTCACCATTTTGCCATTTTTTATATACATACAAATTTCTACAGAGCGAGTCAGCAAAGGGTAAAGTAAGTCTAACATGTGATGCGTGGCAGGCCTCCAATAGTGACGGATACCTTGCGGTGACCGGATCTTGGGTAGAGGAACAAAATAGCAAGTGGGAACTTCGTACAGCTCTGTTTGGCTTTACACAGCTGAACAACGCACATAATGGGATGCGTCTTGGACAAGGCCTGTTCCAAATTGTATTGCGTCTCCGTATAAGTCACAAAGTAGGTTCAGCCAAACTTTCTGTGTATTATGGTGTCTTTGTTCAATGTTAACTTGAACGATTTAGATTGGATGGGTTACATGCGACAATGCTTCGAACAACAACACCATGTTAGCGGAATTTTCCAAGCATATCTTAGCCTGTAACGGAAAGGTGTTTGATCTGAAGGCTCAACGCATCCGGTAAATTATTGTGCTGCGTTTTTCTTTGTTAACATTTTAATGCTCAACCTTCATCAGGTGTCTTGCGCACATTGTCAATCTTGCAACGCAAGCCCTGATAATGACATATAGTAAATCGAAGCATTACAACCCTGCTGAGCCAGAGGCTGATCTTACTGGAGTTGGATATGATCGTGATGAGGTTGGACTAGTGCGAGCAATTTGTGTAAAGGTATGAACTGTTGTCCACGCTCTGGCATCTTCAAGACTTGACTTTGGTCATTTGTAGGCTCGCTCTTCAGCAAAACGTAAACAACTTTTCATCGATATCCAAAAGCAGGAAGGAGTAAAGGTTGCCCACCAACTTCTGCTTGACATGGCTGTGCGTTGGTCATCGACATATGTCATGACATCACGAGCTGAGGCAATGCGTCAGGTATGTAAATGTTTTTTGCAAAGAAAGAAAATGCTAACGGATGAAACCATAGTTTGTCAATACATTTGTATATGAAATGGGACGTGAGGAGAAGGATCTCACGAAACGGCAAAAGATTGATGATTTGCGGCTGTCAGATGATGAATGGGAGCGCATTGGACTATTTAATGATCTCCTCGCTGTAAGTCATGCTACCCTGTCTCACCATTGTCCCCACTGAATGGAGTCATTCAGCATGCTGATAATGCCCAACAAGCCTTCTCATCGGAACGAGCAACAACACTTCATCTTGCATTACCCGCTCTTGAGGCCTTACACAAGGCATGGACAAAGCATGCTGAGCATACCAAATATATTGAGTTTGTGCTTGCTCTGAATGCTGGCCTGTGGAAGATTGAAGAATATTATGACCACATGGCTGAATGTGATGCATATACTTTTGCAATGTGTTCGATAACTTCCCCTTATGTTATTATCAATGCTCATGGTTCTTTTTTAGTGCTTGATCCATCACGGAAAACAGAACATATTCGCAAGTACTGGGGTGACAACAAGCTGGAAGATATACTCAAGCATGCTGAAGAAACGGTTCATAATTAGATTCATGGGGTGCTGGTGTATGCTTAGCCTATTATTCCTATGCAGTACAAGAAGCGCTACTTTGAGATGTATGGCAACAATTCAATGCCAACCCCACTGCAGCGACGAACAGGCAAGTCTGCAATACGCAAGATTGGCATGCTAATCCATGAGTTGTCTGATGATGAGGATGAAGATGATGTTGATCCATCTGCTATTGCTCTGGATGAGTTACATGTGCCATGGTGCAAGGATTTTAATGGGTACTTGAACTCAAAGGATCAACTGGGGAATATGAGTATCGTTGAATGGTGGGGTGTAAGTATCTCTTGCATTTTATTGATATGCCTGCAGTCTTATTCTCATATAGTGGAATGCGAATCGATATGAAGTATGGGCATCTCTTGCATGCGATATGCTGCCAATTATGGCATCATCAGTTTCAAGTGAACATGCCTTCTCATCAGCGGGGATCACCATTTCTAAACGTCGTAACCGACTCAAGCCAGATATTGTAGAGGCTTTACAATTTCTGAAGTGCTCCTGCCATCATGACCTACTGTTTCGTGAGGAGGCTAGCACTCAATATGAGCTAGAGGAATTTGAAATTCATGATGCTGATGAGATTAAAGCAGAGAAGGGAGGAAAAGCAGGATGGGATGGAATAGATGAGGATCTTGCTGATAGTGAGGGTTTTGTAGATGACACCGAAGATGGTGTGTGCATACTGGATGTAGTGTAGGTACCTTGGGTTGAATTTCGGCAATTTTCCCTTCTAAGCCACAGCCTGAGCCTGAGCCGAGCCTGGGCTGGCCCTGGGCCACCTACTAGGGCCCAGCTCACCATTGCTCTAAGGCCAGGCCTGGTCAAGCCAAGCCAAAGCCGGGGCTTTTGGACCGAGCTGGGCCATGCACATCACTACTTACGAACAGAAGTATAGGAATGAGCGGAAGAAGAGCATTTGGAAGGAGGGAGTAATTAGATCTCTGAAGACCAAAATCAGTAGCCTGTCTACAGAGCACAGGACCACTCAGGATCGGGTACAGCACCTGGAAACTCATCACAAGAAGCTCACCAAGCATAACCATGCACTTGTAATGCAAGCAAGACAAGCCATTGCTGCAAAGAAGCTTGCCAAGGACAACACTGAAGAGGTTTCTACAACAATACCTGCATTCAAATTGAAATCAGATGGCAGGGCCATTACAGATGCTTCTTGAAGCATGGTACATGGCCTTGTTGCCAAATTGGATGTGCCAATTGCAAGTGTTAATGGTACCATAAACACTGTGGCCACTGCATTAGGCATCACAGTTGAAGGGAGTGCTAGTAGTCAGAGCATTCGTTGGATAGTGGGAGAGGCTGGTGTTGCTGCTGAGGTCCAGCTCGTGGATGAAATACAACAGGCAGAAGGTATGCCTTGTTGTTGTTCTTAAGTTCCCTAGCTAATGATGTTGAATAGGGGTAACATTAAGTGGAGACAGAACAACACACAAGAATATCAATTACCAGTCACATCACGTTACATACACACTTCCTGGCAGCCAGCCTGTCACTCAGTTTGCAGGAGTATTACTACATGAAGTCAACCATACAAGTGAGACCCAGCTTCGAGGCTGGCAATCTTGTGTTTTGTCATTGTATGCATCCTTCAATGATGTCAAGTCATGTCAGCATAAAGCTGACCCTTGGGCTTTCCCTGTTAAGGTGAAGGGAATGCTTACCGACCATGCTGAAGACCAGAAGAAGCTGGCCCATTTCATTGTGGGGTGGAAACATCTTTCTGAATGGGAGCTATGGGGAGAGGAAGCTTTATCAGTACTACCACCAAACAATCTATTACCTCACCTTACCATAATGCTAGACAATCTCATGCTGGCAGCAGGGGGGCCAGGAGCATGGGATGCACTTCCTGTTGAGAGGAAGAAGATCCTTGGGGATGAAGCCTTATGGCAACTACGGGTCAACATTGGTGAGCTTGCCTTTGCACAGCTGTCAGACATGGAGAAGAGCGCAATTGACTTCTTTGTGTGGGCTGGTTGCTGCATGCATAAAGAGCTCAATGCGATGAAGGGGGGAAACACACAAATCCAAGCATGGTGGGGAAGCAATGGTATTGAAGGTCCCATACTTCTAATGAACAAAGATAATGCTGCCGCCACTACTGATGCTGCTGCTTCTGACAACTCAAAGGCAAAAGAATGCATTGTCAATATATCATCTGGAGGTGCTCAAAAAGTCCTTGACCTTGCTGGTGCTGTATTTCATCACAAAGACAGCAAGAAGGGACAACACAACTCACTTCTTTACCACATGGAGAACAAACTTGGGTTCAGAATCCAGTGGCCAGATACCAGTAATACATGATACCACAGCCACAGCGATGCAGCATGTGAGTTCCTGGTCCATGAGCAATTGTATATTGCTTACCTAGAACAGGTCCATTTGAAAAAGGATAGTCAGACATTCACAAACATAGAGGAGAACGTCCTGCATGGCTTTTCTTGCCCTAAAACAAAGGAAGAAATTATTTGCTTTGCAGCATACAATCAATGTATCACTTGCCTGTACCTGTGAATGGTGCATAATAGCAAATCCAATATCTTAGACCTAGGTCCAGTCCACGCAAGGCTGATTGCTCACATCAGCAAGCTGCTCAGCAATGTCGATCTGATTATTGGACCAACTGCAACATACAAAACAGCCACCATGGATGGAAAGCTGTTTAGTCATCCAGAGGCCATGTATGCCATCCAGCGGCTCGCTAGTGATACTATGACTTATCCCCATCTACAACAACTCCTTGTTGCATTTCTGGAAGGTGCGCTGGAGACGTGGATCTGGTTTTCATCTGAGTTTGCTAGTGGCGCCAAGATCAACACAGCAACAGCTACTCAATGGCAATCAGCATTCATGAAAACTACTAACGATGATAATGAAGGTGCATTGGGGATGGTATGCACCTCTTTACGTTGTGCTCCCAGCATGTCAATATTCCATTTCAACTCTCGCCTCATGTACAAGAAGAATGATACTGGATCATATATATCCAAGGTCCTGGGCCCAGAGGAGCACAAATTGTTGCGAAAGAAAGCGCATGAGAATGATTGCTGTGGAGACGAGCGAATTCAACGAGAAGCTCAAGCAGAATATGATAAAGAGGTAGCTCACAGAAACAGGGAGTTGGACATATGCAGAAAGGAACAGAAGGAAGCTACAATTGCAAAGCTAGAATCCATCACCCCTCGCACCACAGCAGACGCCATTGAAAGTATGAAAGTGGCGGAAATAGACCTCCAACTTCATTGGCATCATCAATTTGATAGTAATGTTCCCTCAGCCAAGGACATGCCTAGATTGAAAACAGAGAAAGTCCTGGTATTAAAGATGGCAATGGGACATTATTTGCGTGGTGAGGCAGTACCAGGTGAGTCATCAAGCAAAGCTAGTTCAAGTAAAAGACATGTGGGAGACGAGGAAGAAGAGGATCTATATTAATATTTCTTATTCATGCTATGTCTTCAAACTAACTATAGTACCACTCTATACCTTCAACTTGTGCCTCCTAGGATACATTAGAACTCTCGTAACCACAACACGAGCTCCAGGTCTGACGCATTATGACATTTGCCATTGAGGCTGCTGTTCTGCGCTCACTTTAGCTTACATAATCGTCACACTGTCTTGAACGGGGTTGCCCCTACCCAATTATAGTGAGACTCCATTAGTAAGTGTTGAGACCGGAGTTTGAATTGCGACAAGCCAGACTTGACAGACTTAGCTAATAACTGATGCTTATTCTGGGCTTTTCCAATGCCAAATTGAAGGCTTAGGATTCCCTTGTCACCATGATGCATGAATATTGAATCACCAGGTGCTTCCCCTTATGCAGTGTGTTTTTGACCTCTTGTTAACCTTTGTATTGCTGAAAAACCAATGTGGGGGAGAGTAGTGTTCTCATACTGGGTGCTGGCCTACAGACTCACATTCTTCTTTATCTTTGCTTTTGGTGTGCTTTGGTGATATTTCTTACCAAAGGTCAATAGTGTGCACCAAGCTTGGCCTTGCCTTGCAATGATTGCACCAGCATAGGAACTCATATGTATCCAACCAAGCAGGACAAAAATGTGATTGGTTTTTTGTCATTGGTAATATTGATTTTTGGCTCTCTGTTGGATGTGGGTCTACCACCTTTCACCCTTGGACAATGAGTCTGATGTCATGTTAGTTTCCCCTGTTCTCTTGCTAGCACAGGTACAGGTCATTTATAGACAGGAATACCATACTGTAGAATGAATTGCAAGAGACCTGCTTCCCTGTACCTGCCAGCTTTTCAGCCTTACATAGTGCTTAAGGGCCTAGTCTTTTAGTTTTTTGATATGATTGAGCTCTAGTAAATTGTATAAATTATGTAAATTCCTTGAGTTATTTGAGCAGCTAGCCAGAGTGAAAAACTAGGGGCCATCTCTTGGACTATGAAAATCCAATAAGAGGATCCTGAGAAATAAGCAGAATAAGTGTGTAATTTTGCATTTTTTGAGTGGTTGTTTGATTTTTAATAAACAGAGCAGATTAAATCTAATGAGATTCACTACCATGCCTTGGCATGTGGACCAAATATGAATAGATACATACATAAGGCCACAATTGAATGTTTGGAGTTCATGTATTGGTGTTGTGCTGTATGTGCACTAAGTCATGTTTTATGGGTAGCTAAGGGATTGTCTGTAATTTTACATGCAGAAATCAGCTGAGCAGCCAGTCATTATTTGCTATATATGTACCAAATGATGGGTAGCTAAGGGGCTGTCTATAATTTTACATGCAAAAATCAGCTCAGTGGCTAGTCATTATTTGCTATATATGTACCAAATGATGGGTAGCTAAGGGACTGTCTATAATTTTACATGCAAAAATCAGCTGAGTAGCCAGTCATTATTTGCCATATATGCATCAGATCATGCTTGATGGGTAGCTTAAGGTGTCTGTAATTTTACATGTATGTTTCATGGAGTGTATAGACTGCTGGATTCAGAAAAGTCATAAAATCAGCTAAGTGGCCAGTTATTAGTTGCTATATATATGCACCAAATCATGCCTGGTGGGTAGCTAAAGGTGTCTGTAATTTTACATGGAATTGCCTGAATTATTCTGTAGTGGAGGCCATGAGAAGTGCTTAGTCATGATTATATAAAGGTGTCTGTAATTTTATATGGATATTTCTACATGTTTCTGAATTTATCAGGATGTAGACTATTGGATTGATGAAAATGACAGAATCAGCTGAGCAGCCAGTTATTAGTTGCTAAATATACATCAAATTGTTCCAAATGGGTAGCAAAACATGTCCATAATTTTACATGAATTTTTGTGAGTTTTCCTGAATTTATCTGGAGTGTAGACAGTGCTGAGGAGGAAAGGTAACAGTGTGTGACAGAAAGATTACAGAGTATGCTTAGTTGTGATTATGTAAATTATTAGTCAGGCTTAGTCATGCTGAGTCAAAATTTGTCAGCAATCAAATTCCCACCCTTTGTTCCCTTCTGTGTGGATAGATAAATTACCATAAACATTTGAGCAAATAGAAAGTGTAATAACTGGGGGGGGGGTCATCTCTTAGTTTATAAAAATACATGCAGCCATTGAAGAGATATTTAGAAAATACAAAAAACCACAAGACCAGACCTTAAACCACTAAAGCTATTGCTTGGGCAGAATGTCAGTACCCTTCTCTTCAGTTTAGCTGATTATTATACTGGCAGGGGGTATTTTGATTTTGTTGTCAGTTGGATTATTGTTCTGTATTACCACAAATAGCCTATGTACCCCAGAAGAAATATATTTCACTGACTCTTAGAAGAAGAGTAAAGGCACTGCATATCACTTGATATTATTTGTAATTACAACTTTAGGCCTTGGGAAGTGGGCCACTGCATTTATCCAATTATCCTAAAGCACAGAATGCACCCTGACTTGCATACTGCCACAATATATGAACCAGAACAGAACTATTTATTCAGCAAGTACAGAGCATTTCATTCAATCCAAGTAGTTATCATCCAACCAATTTCTAGTGTACACCTCTTGTTTGGCACTATTTAAGTAAAGGTTAATAACTTGCAGTTGAATCAATGTAAATAAGAACCATACAGTCAGATCTGCATAACCTGATTATGCAGAAATTCCACCAGATCCCCATGATTTGAGGGTATAGTCTCAGAAGTAATATGAATCTTCAACTTCTC
>QFEO01008094.1:0-18387 GCA_003316615.1 Amanita pseudoporphyria | reverse complement strand
ATCAGAATCATGTTTTCTTTTCCTTGAATTATGGTTAAATTCATATGTTCAAACCCTGGTGGTCTATATATGTAATCATAAACTGGTGATAAACCTACAATAACCTTTTTGCTCCTCACTATAGTAACTTTTTCTGTATGTGTTGATGGATCAAACTCATCCCATGATTTTTGTGCTTCAAGCACAAAAGTGTACCAAAAGAAAGGAATATATGTATGATTGGTGTAGTGATCAGGATTTCCTAGTAAGTACATGCAAACCATGGGTCCCCCCATTTCTGCTTTGGTAGATAATGCATTAACAATCTTATTCATGAGCTTTCGTGCCTTTTCTTTTTCTGATAAAGAGCTGGCAAGAATGTCACAATTATTGTCAAAAACATTCCGTATTGCTTCAAACATAACATGTGTCTTCAAACTAGTTTTGGTTATATAATCAGATACATACATAATGACAGCTTTTAGTGCAGTACCAGACCATAAACAAGTAACATCAGTATTGCAGTGCATAATGTATGTCAGCACAGGTGTTATAAAATTGATCCACTCTTCATGTTTCTTGATGTTCAATGATCCAGATTCAGGGTCCACTTCAGTGCATTCCAATGTAGGTTGTGGAAACTGAGCCTTACATTTGCCATATTTATTATCTTTACATGATGCATATTTTTTACTTGTTGACCCATCTTTATTTATCCCTCTTTCACAGTTATGTATATTAGATTTACTCACAAGGTCATCAACTGTGTTCTCAAAATAGTGCCACCAATTATTCAAATCAGTACACTTTTTGCACTCATCTCCATGAGCTACATCACACATTTTAGGAGGAGGTTGAGGCAACATTTCAGTTGGATCCTTATACAAAGGATCATTTGCTTGTGTAGCTACATTCCTGAGAACTTCACCTTGTGTACCTGTCATAAACTTGCCCATATGACAACTCTCTAGCCATGAAATCAGCTTATTTTCCACTCAGAGTTTGAATCAAGTATATGCTCTCTCATTTCTTGTGCTGTCAAATTCCCAATAAGCCATATAAGCATATGAAGATGTAAAGTTAAACAGCCTTGTTGCTCTACTGTTCCATAATATGCAGGTACATCCCCATAAATCCCTCTGTGCTCAGCACTCACACCTAGGATGTCACTTATGAAAGTTTTTACCATAAAATCAAAGAAATGTGCACCTGCTACAGGATTTGCACATACCAGCCTTAATCGCTCATCATAAGGGAGTATTTCTGCATCAAATGATATGTTTTGACCTGCATAATAAATACAAAGGGGATGTTTAATATCAGCTGGTGATATTGTTATATACCAAAATGGGGCCCCTCTATGATATATTAAAGACCAAATTTCATTGCACATCCACTTTTTGCTTGTATTTGATCCTTTTACAGGACCTGCTACATGATCAACATCTTTCATTAACCTGAAGCATTGTTCTTCTTCTTCATTTTGTGGTTTAACAAACTCCTCTTTGGTCATGTGCTCCATTATATTTGTGAGAACAGTATTGTCAATATTTAATATTCACTGCTTGATGTCATTGAATATTTTTTTTTCTGCCAATAAAAAGCATTGAGAAGAAGCTGTCTTTATTTGCTCATGGCTAAATGCTATGAAAGGAAAATCATGATCCAACTGGAAGCATTTGTCATGATACATCAAGAGCCACTTTTTGTGCTCTTTATCAGCAACTCTTTCTACACACCCTACTCCTCCCAAACCATATGGAAATAACCAAGGAAACATTTGTGGATAAAGTTGAGGATTATGCCATATGGACTCAGGTTGATCACTGTGACCAACAGCTAGAAATCTCCCTTGAGCATTCAAGTGCTGTAAGGCTTTTGCTTTCACAGCATTGGTTGTCATTACATCAAGTTGTTGACCAGTCAGCCCATGAACAGTAAATGGACAATCTCCTTCCTCAGTTCCATCTTCTTGTTCCATATCATGTGAACTTGTACCCTCAGGAGTTTTATTATGCATCATTGGCTTATATTCAACACTCACTGGAGGCATATCCTCTGGATATTCATTTAAATTGTCTGAAGATAAGATCACATCTTCATAATCAGAATGATTCAGAATCAACCACTCTAAAGCTTCCTTTACATGATTGCATCGTACCAGGAATGGTGTTTGTTTGAAATCTGCAATTGTAGGTTTGCAAGGTCCAGTAAACATAATGGCTATAACTTCCTCAATATCTGATTTTGGAGGAGGTAAAACATTATATATCTTAGGCATGGGTTGTTGGTATGCAATGGCATGTGCTTTCATCTTCCTCATACCTGATGCAATCCTAATGGAGCAAACACTGTGGCGAATACGAGCAACTAACATTTTTTCAACATATCTCAAGGAAGATAGCACTTTAGGAACAGGACCCAGCCATAGACCATTTGCAAGTGCCATTTTTGGTACTCTAGAACTCCTTATGGAAGCACGACATGGATTACATATGTTTGCACAAGAATGATCTATAGCATAAGGGAATTCACATATTTTATCTGTTTTCTTGTACCTTTCCTGCTTTGTCACACCAGGTGCATGTAGTACATGTAGATGATTCTTCACTGCTTTTAATCTTGTAAGGGAAGATAGAGTAACAAGCTGCCCACATACTGCACAACCTGCTTCTTCAAATATATTTGGTTGAAACCTTTTGCATGCAGTTGTTATGACTTTATGTGTCAAAGGCTTGTCTAAAGGAGCAGGAGGGAAGATTAATGACATATCTTCTACAGTGTTTTCTACATCAAGACATGCCTCAGGCTTAGCCTTGTTCATCTTATGTTTATTCATTGTCATAGTTGATTTTTGACAAAGCTGTTGAGATGGCAGTGGAACTTGTTGTAGGTGGTAAGCTTCTACCCTCTTGCATGTCTTTTCATGAGATCTCATCTTATCCTCAGAAGATTTTTGATTTTCAGCTACTTTCCTCTGATTTTTCTTCTTCTCCTTTTTAGAACACACAGCTTCAAATATAGTTACACATGTCAAGCATTTCTCACATTTATGTCCATTTAGTATCTTCTCCATCTTTGCATGAGTTGTCTTTTTGTTTACCACTATGTTATGAATTTGGGCTATTTTCTGGATCTCTCCTAATTGTATAATAGGAACATGAGCCTGTAGAGGTAACTGCACATGAATGAACTGATGGTGATCATATTTTGCTGCATCAGATTTAAGCATGTGTCCTACAAACTTAAACTGAGATGATTTTAGATCCTTGTTAGAAGAATGTTCTTTCACAACATAGTCTTTGATATCAGAATATAAGACTTCATGCAGCTTATACCCTCCTTTGTATATTTCACATAAACAATCATCACAGCCACAAATGCAATAGTCTTTGGTATTTTTTTGGTATGTGATATAGATATTTTCACACAAGATAACACAAATGATTAACACCAGTAAAGGCAAGCGGTATACCAGTAAAGGCATGTGGGACACCATGAAAGGCATTCAATACACCATGAATGGCATTCGATACACTGCGAATGGCATGTGGTACACAGCAAGGGTCAAGGATTTCCCACCAAAGTATACATACAGCTGGGCAATGCACAAATAGTAAATACAACCTAAAACAAATGCCTAAACAAGGATCAGTTTTAGAAATCTCAAAGTTATATGGGAACCATACCAAGAACAATAACAAGACACAGGGATTACCAGACACCACTAACGGAATCAATTAATATTATAGTGTTAAATGAAATGTGCAACACAGAACATACAGATATAACAAATTCAGCGAATAAATGCCACAATATATTCAGCCATAGGAAATGCATCATTACGGGTGACAAAATAGCCAAGAAACATACCAGTTGATTGCACGGAATAAATGACTGCAAAAAAGGTCACGGTTTCTATCAACAATTGCAGGTATTGGTAGTATCATAATATCACGAACCTTCCCTTAAGGCCCACATATCATTCATCGAAAAAATCGCAGTAGCAAGTACTGTGGAACCAACTGTAGCAATTGGAAACAAATGTGCCGTATAATATCAATATTTGCAAGTATTGACAACACTAATCATAAAATGCGCACCTTCACATAGCATAGATTGCACATTTGTTGGGGTGGATATATTAGTGGCAACATGCCACATGCCAGCGAAGAGGGCAAGGTTGGTAACCATGGAGCTGCAATCATCATGAGCAACCAGTGTAGTGGTGATTGGTGAGCAACGCATATGGAGAGGTGCAAAGCCTGTTAAAGAGCAAAGTAGTGATGGGCAGAGATGAGTTTCATGAGCTGAGAAGACTTGTGAACTGGCACGGACACTGAAGGAACCTGTTGAAGGAACGATGCACGTAGGGCAACTCAGAACGTGATACAGGCATGTTAAGACTGAAAAAGCAGAGTTCCTGTTAATTATAATGAAATACAACAATATATATTTCAATGCAAGTGTACATACCTCTTTTCCCAATGCAATAAGCGATGAGGGCTATTGGTCGACTGTAAGGCCAAAATCCTGTGTATTTAGTAAGCGGACTAATTACATAATACACAGTCAGCAGTCACAGTAACAAAATAATACTATGCAGATGTCCTGATGCACTCTTCATTCACCCATACGATGTTTGCACCAAGTTTGTCTTTGTGTTGATGGCAGAACGATACAAAATTGGAAAACAGATCCTTTCACACCACAAGAACTTCCGGTGTTACAATTAAACGTCTTTACAGTAACGACTTATGATACATTTTCACTTTTTCTCATGATATACTTGTTTACTTTGTTCGTTAACATTCTGGATAAGACTGGACTTCTATTTTTACTTAACTATGATGTCAGTTCAGTCATATGATCCTTCCATCATATTCCTTCACCTTCTATAATCAACAAACATAGTAACATACATACATAAACATGTACATACCCCAAGTAGTATATAAACAGCATGTACTAGCAGTAGTACCTTAAGTTTAATCTATTCGTTTCAAGCTCACATCTGATCCTGAGTTCCGATCAACTCTTATCAGTTCCCTGAGCGCCTCTCAAGTGATCTTAGTCACTCAACTCTTAATTCTCAATTGGTCTTAGTTGCAGCACTTCTCGATGAGTGGGCTTGTTGTCTCAGTTCATCCCTATTGCAGGGAACTTCTTGACCAAGCATACTAAGTTTGCTTAGTGGTAACATTAAGATTAAACTTAACATCACTTGGTTGGATAACGATCCATTACCATCACATTAAACTTCCAGAAGGGCGAATCTGTAATCATGCACCCATCTAGCCACCACATCTTCACGAAAATATATTCCCGCTCCCCCACCCAATAAAGCATCATGCCATTCAGGGAATCAATACTTCCTAGATCAACAACAAATCGAACTTGACACAAAAGACAATATCTGGAAATACTCTCTCAGTGGAACACACGTACACTCCAAGCACTTTTGGCTACCACAAAGAGCAAACAGACCACCCAATACCTCCATTCTATTTAAAAATAAATACTACTTAAACCTTGACAAGGTTTTCTTTAAAAACGAACATTGGTATTACCAGAACAATGATACAGTCGAGGACGATTTATTCTTAGGACCAAGCTGGACCTCAGGAGCACCAAAAGATCATTTACCCCACGATCTTTTTAACGAATATATCAGTGAAACAAGAGGAACATTCAGAGTTCCTAGTGAATCGGGTTCCGAATCTATTGATTGGAAAGAACCCAGTGACTTACTTGAACCAACACTTCTACCCGCATCAACTTCTACACTAGTACCCCAAGGAATCGAACGTACTGATTCTGGCTCAACTCAGAAACCCTCTCCTAAAGGGAAAAGCAAAAAGGAACCAACACCACCTTTACCCCCTCTTTCACCACTACCACCGTTTTCACCTAGACCACCTCCACCACCTCCACCAGCATCACCTCCACCTGATCCAGACCCACCAATGGCAGAACAACCGCAGTCCAATGGATCTCCAAAGATCCCTATGCCTAAACCATTTACCGGAAAAAGGAAGGAAACCAAGACCTTCTTACAGGATTGTGAACTCTATTTCACATTAGTACCAGGGTTCACTACCCCACAACAGAAAATCGCTTTCATCCTTCTCCTTATCAGTAATGATGCCACACAATGGAAAATCAATAAATTGGACAGTTTTGAAGCCAATACGGATCTATGGAACAACTATGCACTCTTTAAAGAACAATTCATTAAAGATTGGAAGGAAGTGGATAGCCCGGGAACGGCAATCACACAGATTTACAAAATGCACCAGAAGAAATTACCTATTCAAGAATACATACCACGTTTCAAAGAACTCATCATACAGGCACAAATCACTAGCGATGCAGCTGCTATACCTTTCTTCACCCAAGGCTTACAACCAAGTATTATGGCTGAAATCATGATGCACAATCCTCAAACACTTGATGATTGGTATAAATTAGCCATGATACGAAGCAACGCAAATAGCCGAATGAAGGTATTTAGCAATCTGCAGTCAGCACACAAGCCATCTTCATCTAGCTGATGAAATGACACAATGGACGTAGATCTTATCACGATCAGTGCAATGAGTCAATCAGAAAGAGACCAACATTTTAGGGATGCTCTGTGTTTCAGTTGTCATCAACCAGGGCACTTAACCAGAGATTGCCCAACCAAGAAGGGCACTAGTTCCAAAGGAAACTGGAACAAGAAAGGAAAGAAGAAGAGTAACTGATTCAATAAGCAGCAAATCTGTGCAGCATTGGAAGAATCCGATGACGAAGAAATTCCAGAAGAGAGCGAATGGGAAGAACCCACAGAAAAGAATATCTGAGCCCTCTTGAAGAAATTGCCTCTTGAGAAATGTATCAAGATGATGTCTATTGTTGAAGAAGAGGATTTTTAACGATAGGACATCTTACAGTCAAAGATGATCCTGACCAACCCAGTGTAACAATATCCGATGTACATGTAAACTCCTTATCGAATACGAAGATCCTTTTACCCATCACACTTGAGTTGGAATATCAGACTGAATCCTCAAAAGCCCTTATCGACAGTGGCGCAGAAGGACTTTTCATCAATTCAAAAATTGGGAATAGATGGAAACAAGTCCCCTTAAAGAAACAGATACGTGTCTGTAATGTGGACAGAACTCTTAACAAGAATGGCAATATCACACATAAATGTCTTGTCACCATGGTTATCCAGGGCAAACAAACATGTGACTGGTACAAAGTCACTGAACTAGGAGATCAAGACTTTATTATGGGACTTCCATGGCTAGAGAAGTACAACCCATCAGTCGACTGGAAAACAAAGAAGGTTGTCTTCACAGACGATCAAATTACAAGAACTTTGTCGGTTTTGCGAGAATCACTGTCGGGTCTAGCACAGGATTCACCAGCAGAGAGCGATGTGGATCTGGTAATCAGCTATGTGATGTCACACACAGAGGCTGACAATGCCAATCGACTTCTCAGTAAATTGGGGTGGGACGACCCTGATTCGTATGTGACCCAGGATCTTTTCAGATTTTCTCCTGCACAGCAGTTCACACATAAATACGGCTCTAAGTCTGGCTATACTGAGAAACAGAACTGAAGTGCAAGTTCTGATGCAACAAACAAATACACCAGTGACACTGTCATACCTCCAGAGTACACTGAATGGAAAGCAGTGTTCAAAAAGAAGGCTTCTGAATGGTACCCTGAATCTAGACCTTGGGACCATGCCATCAAAATGAAAGAAGGATTTATCCCCAAGAGAGGGAAAATCTATAATCTATCTCCATTGGAACAAAACTTGTTAGATGTTTGGATCAAAGAACAACTTGAAAAAGGATACATTAGACAATCTAAATCACTGCAAGCTTCCCCTTTCTTCTTTGTACCAAAGAAGGACACAAATCAATTACGACCCTGCCAAGACTATCATTATCTCAACGAATGGACCAAGCCCAATGCATACCCTTTGCCCTTAGTCTCAGACTTACTAAATAAGGTCAAAGGTGCACAATGGTTCACGAAATTAGATTTACGATGGGGTTACAACAATGTCTGAATAAAGAAAGGCGATGAATGGAAAGCAGCATTTGTCACAAATCATGGACTTTTCGAGCCCACAGTAATGTTCTTTGGACTCTGCAACTCTCCTGCCACATTTCAGGCTATGATGGATGACTACTTCCAGGATTTGATTTATCAAGGATGGCTCATCATCTATATGGATGATATCCTTATCTGCGCAAATACAAAGGAACAGCTCAAGCAACAAACAAAATTAGTCCTCAAAGTACTAAAGGAAAAAGATCTATTCCTAAAACTTGAGAAATGTATCTTCACTACCCAGTGAGTGGAGTTTCTCAGCATGATTCTCCAACTGGACAAAATCAGCATGGACCCAATCAAATTAGCTGGAATACAAGACTGGCCCCCTCCAACAACAGTTAAGCAGGTCCGATCATTCCTAGGATTTGGAAACTTTTACCGAAAATTCATCAACAGATTTTCCCAAATCGCCAAAGCATTAAATGACCTTACTAGGAAAGGCAAAACATTTGAATGGACCCCAGAATGCGTGGAAGCATTTGAACTATTAAAAACAAGGTTCAGCACCGCCCCTGTTCTAATATTACTGGATGACACTAAACCATTCACCCTTGAAATGGACGCCAGCAAGCTTGCCATTGGCGCTGTTTTATCCCAACATGACTCAAATGGAATCCTGCACCCTTGCGGATTCATATCACACTCATTAACCCCAACTGAGTGTAATTGGCAAATCTACGACAGAGAATTCTATGCCATTATCTTTGCACTCAAAGAGTGGCGACATCTCCTTCTAGGTGCCAAACACCCAATCACAATCTTTTGTGACCACAAAAATCTCACCTATTACCATTCCCCTCAACGCTTAACCACAAGGCAAGCTAGATGGTGGAACATGTTATCTCAATACACATATACCCTAACACATAAACCCGGCGCAAAGCTTATTGTCCCAGACACACTCTCACGAAGAGCTGATCACTCAACAGAAGAGGAAACCCCAGATGTTACAGTTTTTCCCCATGCGGTTTTCATAAACATTATCAGTCTCAATCTACAAGAAAATTTATGAAAGGCAACCTTGGCCAATTCACTATATCTAACTATAGTGGATTGTATTGCAAAATCCCAACCGCCACCACTTCAGACCGCACTCTCCAATTGGATAATACGGGATGACCTTTTGTTATACAAAAATAGAATTTTCGTACCCAATACTCCGGATCTCCACCAATCCCTCCTATCACTCATTCATGATACCCCTGCAACCAGACACCCTGGATTCTTCAAAACCCTTCATTTACTAAAAGAAGAATACTGGTGGCCTGGCATGTTCATGTTCACTAAATCCTTTGTTGAAGGCTGTGCCCTATGTCAACAAATGAAAGCGAACACACATCCTACTGTCACTCCTTTACAACCAATTTTATCAAGTGCTATGCACCCATTTCAAAATCTTACTATGGATTTCATCACTCATTTACCACCTTCTAACGGTTTCACATCTATTATGGTCATGGTCGACCATGGACTTACAAAAGGGGTAGTATTCATACCTTGTACAGAGAATGTTTCAGCACTTGACTGTGCAACTCTTCTTTTAACCAATGTTTTCTCACGATTCGGTCTACCGGACTCCATTATCTTGGATCACAGACCGCAATTCACAGCCAAACTATTTAAAGAACTAATGAACACATTGCAAATCAAGCATCGCCTTAGCACCGCCTTTCATCCCCAAACAGATGGACAGACGGAGCGACTTAACGCCGAACTTGAAACCTATCTCCGCATGTACTGTACCTATCAACCAAACAAATGGCATCAGTACCTCACTCTAGCAGAATTCACGCACAACGCTAGAACACAAGACACTACCAAACAAAGCCCTTTCTACCTAATGTACAGTACTCAGCCGACCTTACTTCCAAAAGCTTTAAACCCAACTTCTGCACCTTCCTTGAATGAACTTTTTAAAGAAATACAAAAAGCACGTGAAGAAGCTCTAGCAGCAATAGGAATTGCTGCTCAATGAGTAAAAGAACACGTCACACGCTTCAGTAAACCCTTCAAGCTAAATCAAAAAGTCTGGCTAGACACAAAGAATCTTAGACTGCCCTACAAGTCAAAGAAACTTACACCAAAATGAGAAGGACCATTCCCCATTAGCAAAGTCATGAACTCCGTAACCTATCAATTAAAGTTACCAGCACAATGGAAGATTCACCCCATGTTTCATGCATTGCTTCTTTCCCCATATAGAGAAATGGTAACACATGGACCTAATAATATGATGCCACCTCCTGACTTGATTGATGGAGAAGAAGAATTTGAAATAGAAGCAATAATTGCGCACTGCCACGCAGGACGCCACTATCAGTACCTCATCAAGTGGCATGGATATGACAGTTCTAATAATACTTGGGAACCAGAGGACAATCTTACAAATGCAGAAGACCTCCTTCATGAATATAAAAGAAGAAAGAAACTCACCAACTGAAAGTCGTTCCCTACCCATGTCTTTCAATGAACAATTCAGACACTACATCCCAACCTACCTCCGACTCTCCAATTCTGTCCCAACTGGAACTGGACTTGGAGAATCTCTTGTCCCCAGCCCAGCACACTCAGATATGGATTACGATGAAGAACGGGATCCTCAGGACTATATCTTCGCCAGTCCTCCCATGCCCGAGGATCACCCCCAACGAACGGATTCACCACATCTTGACTCCACAGCAGATTGACGCTCTGAGCTGCTACCACAAATATCTCACAGTCCGTCACGAGCTGGTGCTATTAGTCAGGGAAGGACTCTCACTAGTCGACAGAGCGATTTGGCTCTCTCAGAATCCCCTGCTCAGTTACAGAGACCAGATACGCCTATCCCGACTGGTCCCAAAGCTTCTGGACCCTTTACAGAAGTTAGTAACCTCCCTCCGTACTCTGGACCAATCACAACCAATATGGATGTGATCCCTATCCCGTTTGCTGCCTCTTATTTGTCATTTGAAAGTCTCAAGACTCGCATCTCCACCACCCTCGACCTAGCTAAAGCCACAGTACCACCAAGGATGAGCGACATCATCACCTCGATCTGGTACCTTTGCATTAACCACGAATTCTGCGTTACCCTCATAGATCAGGCCGCATCGGACTGGAATTACACTGCTGTCCACCTCCTCAAAGCAATTGCCAATCTAAGTGCCACCCAATGGCACGAGGACATGACATGTAACATAATCATGAACCAGTATATCATCAACCTTCTTTATAGGTTAATCAATGCAGATGTTGAAAAATACATCCAACCGGCTCTAAACGCTCTCACCACAACACAGGTCAAGATCATCCCCCCAGTTTTAGATCGATCGCTTTTTCTTATACACTACAGATGGACCACAACTCCTCATAAAACCCCAGATCGAATGCAAGCAGTTAGACTTATGGAAGACACTTCAGATATCACTGAAGATATCCAGTTCCATGCCTCATGTATTGTGCAGCTCACAACGCAACAACATGTACATGCACAAACAGTTTTTCCATTGGATCCCAGTTCTATCCCAGTACCAAGGGCAGACTCCACTTGATCCCTTGCCTTACAAATGGTTATTACAACACTGGCCAGACGGAAATCGTTGAAATCAACCAATCCAATTATCAGCCCTTTCCCTCCTGTGCCCGTCCCGTCCTCTACTAATACTGCTCCTGGAAAATTCACCACTCCCTATCAGCGTATTGCTTGACCATGCAGAGGGAAGTGCTTAATCTGTAATGTGCATACGCATGAGACCATGGCCCATGAAGCAGCTGTAGCATCGACTATCACAACAATCCCACAACCACTGCCTACTCCAGTAAAGACTCGAAAAGGAAAGAAGAAGGCCTCAGTCACTCCCCCTTCTCCCACCTTAACACATGTCGACAACATCTATAGGAACGTACCTATTCCTAAAGGCACGATGGGCATGACCACTGAGGACGTCTTGAGACATAACAAAGAAGTAGCAATAAAGAAACCACGACCGGTTTATAAACCCCAATGATGACGCATGACTCAACACGAAGTCACAATTGAAGAGGATGCGCTCCACACCAACTGCACTGGATATGGAGATCTGGATGACACCGGATTTGCCAACATCACTGGCAAGCCCTACAGGGATTTTTACTAAATCATGCAACCCACTCCAAATCATTCCCCACAACATGGACTTCACAGTTTCAATGGGAATCGAAATTCCCCCATGTATGTTCTAAACTATAAAAAAATCTACATATAAGATAAAATTTTACAAAAATATGTGTTTGAAATAGGGACATTTCAACTTAGCAAAGAGCTAATGTTACAATTAAATGTCTTTACAGTAACGACTTATGATATGTTTTCACTTTTTCTCACAATATACTTGTTTACTTTGTTCGTTAACATTCTGGATAAGACTGGACTTCTATTTTTACTTAACTATGACATCAGTTCAGTCATATGATCCTTCCATCATATTCCTTCACCTTCTATAATCAACAAACATAGTAACATACATACATAAACACATACATACCCTGAGTAGTATATAAACAGCATGTACTAGCAGTAGTACCTTAAGTTTAATCTATTCGTTTCAAGCTCACATCTGATCCTGAGTTCTGATCAACTCTTATCAGTTCCCTGAGCGCCTCTCAAGTGATCTTAGTCACTCAACTCTTAATTCTCAATTGGTCTTAGTTGCAGTGCTTCTCGATGAGTGGGCCTGTTGTCTCAGTTCATCCCTATTGCAGGGAACTTCTTGACCAAGCATACTAAGTTCGCTTAGCGGTAACATCTGGTGGTGCAGCTTTTGACAACTGGTTTTTTAGAACACTGATAAACATGGCGGTGTCTTCACTGGAGTTTATAGTTGTCAGGAACTTAGTGTCCATGCTAGAGGACAGTTTGACTTGCCCACAGCGTAGGCTAGAGCCCACACGTCAAATTCAGTGTGCTTCCAAATATGGAAACAAGAAAATTTGTTGCAGACTGGCATTGTAGACCTGCTCCGCATCTCGCCCAGCATTAGCCAAGGCAATTGGAGTAGGAAAACAAGCCAGTTATTTGCATGCAGGCCCGCCAGTGGCAGACTGGCAAGTTATTACTTTTCCACCATCAAATTACTTAAGCACATAGCACACACGATTTGCATGATGGGATTGCATTGTAGGACTTGGTAACAGCAGTAGGAATAGCAACTGTAAGAGTAGTGACAGTACAGGATAGAGCAATGTGCAGCTAGCAAAAACATAGAGACTACATGGTAAGACAACAAAGTGCTAGCACAGATGTCTTGTGTGCTAACCAGTCAATGGTGCAGTGTTTGAGGTATTTGATTTGCGTTTCTACAAAAATGGGTAGAAACATTAGTAGCAACAAAATGGAAGTGACAAGAAGGCGACAAGAAGGATGTGACAAGAAGGAACAAGATGGGTGAAATGAGAACAAGATGGATGAAGCAAAAAAGCAACAAGATGGGAGCGGCAAGAAACAGAGGCAGTTTAATCCATTTTTTTGCTGATTTTCTCCAGCAAGGGCCTATCAACATCACCAAGTGCAATGACGAATAGGACATTAAACGATGTGGCCATTGCTCCACGGTGCATCGATCCACTATATGTGAAAGTGCCAACAGCATAACCAACCGTCACGAGTGTATCAGGGGGAAGGTTGCATGGTTGGTTGTCAGATCCTCTATATAATGGGAGGTTGCGTAATTGGTCCATATTCGTATTGGTGAAAAGAAAGTCTTTGACATGACACGCATCGTAAATAGGAACTACAGCATTTTAGCAACACATACTGGGACGAGAAAGGAATACATACTTTGTTCGTGGAAGCCCAACGATCCAGAATAGGAAGATGATGCAGCATTTTTGAAAGTAACAGGCCTTCTTCTGCACCGTGACAGAGTTGCAGGGCCTATATCATGATTAATTTGTAAATATAAGGAGGGGATGATGACATACTAGCAGGGCCAACATTAGCACCTTCTTTGCACATGCCAAAAATCATGTTACCATCCGAAAGAGCACCAAGGAACATTTTAGTTCCCATAACATTTCCAAAGAACACGATGGCAAGTTGATATTCTGTTGAAAAAGGGCAAACAGTGATTCAGCGGACTTGATAAGAGTTTGATGTTCCAATCCAACCAGGAGTTACCAATTCGCACTGTGATACTATTCCTGTTGTTAGGAATACAGCAGTCTGGTGCCAGCCCTGCTGTGAAGACAGAGTTGATAGTAACAGGCAGTTGCCATTGCGAGTCACAAATGAAGGAGAAGTGTGCGAAGGGTTGACATACGGGGAATGATTCTTGAACTGGATGGTGCAGCGGAATCGCCTAGTGAAGCAAGAGTCAATATTGCATGAATTTAATGTTAAATACACACCTCCTGGTAACTGCATCACCACATAGTGCAGCCCATGTTGGCGAATAATTCTCAGTGTAATGGGAACCATTAATGCTTGATTGTTGACCAAATGGTATCATTTCCACAAAGCTAGCATATGGATGAGAAAACAATATTGGCAACACTATAAGTATATCAAACTCACGTTAATTCAGGCACTTTCATACTGTAATCAAACCGCAGTTTAGGATCTTGGCCTTCAAGAGGCATTAGTTCGGTATCAACCATATCAAATTTGTCCCATTGCTTGTCATAGTCAGAATCATAAGGCAGGGTAAAGCCTTCTATGGATGGATAGATTAACCTGAAAAAGTTAAAATGAATTCAGCAAAGCAAATGTGTGATGCACTGGCTGCACGTAGGGGGGTATGGTATGGAAGGAACAAGTTTGACAGCATGATACCTTGCTGTGTGCCACGAACTATGGGAACATTGCGTAACAGCCAGACCAGGGGAACTTGAACGTATGCAGCTCTTGCCCTTGGTGGACCGTGACTTCTGTGGGATTTCATCTTCCAAAGGATCCCATGCAATACTGTCAACATCTTTTGCACCATCTACAACTGTTTCCCTAAAACAACAATGAGAAAGACGAAATGAAACAGATTTGTAATAAATATACAACATACATCGCGGCTTGTTCAGAGGACTTTTCTATGTCATCCAGCATAATCTGCTTCCCAGACCTGGCAGCCAAAACTTTAGCAGGCGAAGCTTTTGAAGGCTTAGCAGTTGATGACTTGGCAGCTGACTTATGAGCTGCCAATTTAGCAGCCATAGATAGGGGTGTTTTTGGTCTAAATATCAAGTTAGAAAAAGGTAAAACTTCATAAGCAAAAGGATACGATGATTTAGCCATATATTGAGCCTTGGAAGAGGGTGTTCATCTTTTAAAAGTAAATTCAGCACATTCAGAATATTTAAATAGGAAAGAAACTCATGTGCGCTTGGGGGCAGCCGCATCATCAACAACTGCATCTTCTTCATCTGAAGAAATACTACATGAAGGTAAGTAAAGGAAAGGAACAGTAATGAAGTAGACACACGGTACTGCAACAGGGGAGGACAGGAAAGGAGTAGCAACACAGGGTTTTTTTGGATCACGCTGGCCATCATCGGAACTAGTATGTGGTATCAGCTTTTGCAAACAAAAACAAATAATGCTCACAATGATGCAGTATAGTCGCGCACTGCAGCTTTCCGGCCCTTGTGCTTTGCACTGAATGAAATGAGTGGATAGGTAAGCACAGGACAAAATAATGGCAACAAGTACTGACTTAGATCCAGCCTTTTCGCCAATGCTAGCCACAAGAGGCATATTGGAATCAGATCTATACAAGTCACCCTATCAGTATAGGAAGGACAACTAAACAAATGAACTTTGCTCAACAGTTTTGGAGGACTTGATGCCCTTTTGGGTACATTTCCTGCTGAAAAGGAAATAAAAACATTGCGCTGCAAATAAGTTATAATGACTTATGGACTAGTATTCCCTTTCAAAGCAGGCATGATTTTGGACTAATACCGACTTGAGAAAACACACAAATGAAAGGAGAGCTGAAGAAGAAAAGGGATGTGATCCAAGTTGCGAGGAGGAGGTAAGTGAGCCGCGAAAGCAATAGACGGCCGAACAGTGACCTTTATATATTAGAACTACACACATGAATTTCATGCCAAAAAACCCCAAATATTGTCACCAGTAACTACTTGAACACCACACCATGTCAAATGCTACATAAACATGTTCTTAGACAAAGAGTCTAGTACATCACAAAGGAAAAGGGTCCGGTATGGCCATGAACACCATTATGCCAAAACCCACGTAAGTCCAATTTGTCTTCTAGAAACCTGTCAACAAATTAAGAGTGAATTAGTTGTCAAATTCATTGCAGCTGCATGGCCAGCAAAGTGCTCACAGAGATGAATACCAACACACCATTATGCCAAAATCCATGTAAGTCCAATTCATCTTCTAGAAACCTGTCAGCAAATTAAGAGTGAATTAATCATCAAATTTATTGCAGCTGCACAGTCAGCAAAGTGCTCACAGAGATGAATACCAATAGCCAAACAAAATCAAATCAACAAAAACAACATAAGTCATGCCCACCACCTAGTAAACTGTGATACATGTCAGCTATGACAGCGACAATGCACATGAGGAAAAAAGGCATTAAGAAGGCATAGAAGAACAATATCAAAGGCAACAGTTACACCAATGACAATAGTTCGTGGAGCAGCACCCACCCATGAACATAAATGATTCAATCGAAGGCAGCTCACCAAATTTGCATGAAGAAAGGGGAGAATTGCACTCAATGTAGAAGCTGTCGGCCAGACAAAGTATGACAGGGAAACCACCTGGCAAAGGAGTAGCACTTGCGCTTGGACATAAATGATTCAATCATCACCAAATTAGCACCCATGGTGAGCAGAATCACATGCAAAGTAGAAGCGGATGACCCGACAAAGTAGTAAGACAGGGAAATGAACATCACCACTTGGCGATGTGATGCCATTGAACCAATCTAGAGGGAGCACACACCCAATGTGCATAATAAACGAATCAATGGAACAAAGATGGCAAGTAAAATCACATACAAAATAGAACCTCACTGCCTGACCACTGCTGACAGGGAAACAATCATTGTCACTTGGCAATGTGATGTGTGGCAACCCTCCGGAGGGCCAGCACAAAATATGCAACAGCCAAGTCAGCCCATTGGATATTGTGCCCCATCTGAATTGTCTAGCTGTCAATTCCTGAGCCCATATGATGAAAGCAAATACAACATCAAGGACGCCAGTAAGTTAAAATCTAACACCTGATCAAAGCCACTAATCAATGGTATCAAGGTCAAAAACTGGAGAAAATTGCAATTGAAAGAGCGCAATTTCGACAAGCAGGCATACAACTCGCAGAACTGACAAAGGTACGCATAACGTTCCATCAAAGGGGGCAGAAACGCACTAAATACATCATGCATGGTGACATATAAAAGGCTGGGCCTCCTCTTATCGTGTCTACCAAACAAATATGGGGGCTAATACATGGCATATCATGCATGCCAAAGACAATGTTGAACTGATGAACCCAAGTGAGCTCAAAGAGGTCGTAATAAGTTTGCAGGGAGTATTGTGGAAGCACGATCTTCCACCCTTCACAGAAAAAATACAGTAAGTGCATTAATAACAACAAACCTTTTTTGTCGCATACTAACTCACCATTTACAAGGGCAAACTCAAACAGAGTGAAGTTTTTGCAGCAGAGTGTAACACTAACAGGATTCAGCACTGAAACATTCAAAAAAGGTATCAAAGCACTCAATGAAGTGCACACATTATTCGACAGGCACATCCTGGAAAATAAATTGGGCAAATGTACAATCATCGACAAATGTGATGAACACTTAGGCATACATCTAACAAACCGATACTTTACATCACAATGTGAATCACCAACTGAACCACATATCCCTTTTGCAGGTGACATCGATCCCATGGGGTTCCTAGTGAATTTAGTTGGAGGCACATATTTTCAAAGCAAACAAAATATAGTCAAATACTATAACCAATCTGTAGGAAAGGGAGGGATGATTAAGTAAGTAAATGATGACAAAAAGCGAAAACAAAGCAGCTAATGGATACAACACCTACAAGGTATGAAGAAATATCACCAGTTCACTTCCATGTCAGTGATATAGTGGAAGCAAAGGCGACATTAATGTTAATTCCTCTGCATGGTGGTCACTTCAAGTTATCTGCTGTCTTGTGAAGCATGACAATAATGGATAACATGTACACAGGTAAGATATTTTTTACACCAACCACATACAGTGACTCAAAAAACTGTCCCAATGTTTGGTACTTTCTGATTGTTTGTGGCATAGCATCATACCA